>PISX010002040.1:0-173274 GCA_004024625.1 Mellivora capensis | reverse complement strand
AAAAAATTGAATTAACTGCAAGACTAAAGAATCATGGGGAGAAAGCCATGAATTCCAAGCATTGCTTTCTCCTCCTCTGGAGTTCAGCTGCTCTCCTTGTTAAGTGAACCTGGTCTTGGCTGGATTTCTTTTGATCTTCTCGGGGAGGGGCCTGTTGTAGTGATTCTCAAGTGTCTTTGCCCGAGGCAGAGCTGCACCACCCTTACCAGGGGCCGGGCTGAGTAATCCGCTCGGTTTCGCTTTCGGGAGCTTTTGTTCCCTGAGCGCTTTCCGTAGAGTCCGGAGGACGGGAATGAAAATGGCGGCCTCCCAGTTTCCGGCCCAGAGGAGCTGAGATTCGGGGCTCCACTCCTCAGAGAAAAGCCCTGGACTACCCACGTCTTCCTCGCCTCTGGCCACGCTCCGAGCTCACCCAGCCTGCGACCGGTTCAAGGTAACCCCGAGCTGAGAGCTCACTCCTCGGCTCTGTCTCTGTAGCCGGCTTCCCGCTCCGATACCTGCTAGCTCTGCAACACTCAGACACCCCCGTTCCTTTTGTGACCCTGCGGGACCTGGGGCCACGCTGACCCCGCGTGGGCTTCACCCCGGTTTAGCCTCTGGAGCGATGTCCCTCCGTGGAGCAGACTTTTAAAAGTCCCGATTTAGTGCTCCGCTGCTCCACCGCTTGCCGGGAGCCAGCCCCTCCCCCGCGGTCTGTCCTCCCGTCGCTTTCGATTCACTTCTCCGCGGGTCCTACCTTTCAGAAAGTGGTCGATTTCCTGTTTCCAGAATTGCTGTTCTTCCTCTCTTCGATCTCCCGTTGGATTTGTAGGTGTTCGCAGTGGTTTGATAAGCTATCTAGCTGATCTCCTGCTACCTGATGACGTCTCAGCTGCTACTTCTCCGCCATCTTGCTCCTCCTCCTGGTGGAATTTTTCAAATCTGATTGAGTATAAACTCATATGTCCCCAAAGTACAATTGATTAAATTAATATGTTTGGGGCCAGGGAACAAAATGATGAGTAGAACAAGTTTATGAAAGATAAATTATAAGGATGCTAATATCAGAAATGGGGGAATTTGATCTCTAATGCTTTTATTTGTTACCACATGGGTTCATCCCCAAAAGAAAAAGAGAATTGCATTTCTGATTTGGAGAGCTTTTGTCTTACTTCTCTAGTTCAAATTTAAAGTACTACCATACAGTAGAAAAACAAATGATTCATAGTATGCTAACTTAAGATGTAGTGCCACCTTCCTCACTAACAATTAGACGAAGTTACATAATGATCATAATGATAATACAACCATCTTTTCCTTCACTTTATTGAACAATACCTACTTAAGAACTTTTATAAGAGCGACAGTAAGTAATATTTTAAAGATTATCTATTTATTTATTTGAAAGACAGAGATCACAAGTAGGCAGAGAGGCAGGCAGAGAGAGGGGGGAGGAAGCAGGCTCCCCACTGAGCTGAGAGCCCAATGTGGGGCTCGATCCCAGGACCCCGAGATCGTGACCTGAGCCGAAGGCAGAGGCTTTAATCCACTGAGCCACCCAGGCACCCCAAGAGTGACAATAACTAATTAAGGAACATGCTTTGAAGACTTTTAAGATATGGCAGAAACAGAATTAGTATTGCAATTATTACACAAGTTATTAAAAATGGAGAGAATTGACATGAGGGCAGAAGGAACCTTGTATTTTGGCCTTCAGAGGGTAATTAAGGTGGCGCTGCAGGAACTGGGTTTCAGAGTGACAGAGCCCCAGATCAAAACCCTGTCTATGTCCCTACAGGCTTTCTGACGTTAGGAAGTTAAGTATCTGTTTCTTATCTATAAAAGGGAAATACTAATTTTTTTTTTCATTCTTATATAGAAGTGGCCTAGGATGGTGTCTTGTAGGAAACTCATCAAGTTCCATTCTGGTGCATTCTCTTAAACCACTGTGTTTTCTTTTCAGATGTTTACCTATATTTTTGCAGTCAGTTGCATTACAAAAATTTGCGAAGTGTAGGTTGTTATTCCCATTTTTCAGAAAGATCACATGTGACATGAATGAGAATCTCAGGCTCAAACATCCATAATGGCAGAACCAAGGTGATTGATGATAGCCTCCAAGAATCGGTGTGATCTTTTGTGTTCTTTTCCTTCCTGTGTTTCTTAATCTTCCCACCTCATCTAAAATCTTAACACCAACTCCTCATTTCCTCCCTTCCCTGCTTTATTTCTCTTCATAGCACTTACATATTTGTCATTTGTCATTTACATACTTACCATTTGTCATGGTATGTATTTATTTATAAATTAATTACTTTTTGTGGTAAACAGACTGTAAGAACAAGAGTTTTAGAAGTAACCTTCCCTTAATGAAAAGTATCAGTTCTTTTGTATTCTCCACAACAAATGTTGAGAACTAGATCATTCAGATTGTGGGTATAGAAGAGAAAATGGAATGTGTAAAAGGCAAACAATACATTGATTTCCCATGAACAAATACCTATGCTTGGCTAATAATTAATGTAAAGAAATTTAATATTAAAGAACTCAGCTTTATATTCTAATTTGGATTTATTTTTCTTCATTGACTAAATAGAAGAATATAGATTTTCAAGTAAAAATATACTGGTAGAATATACATTAAATATAGTTAATGTGGGGCACCTAGGTAGCTCAGTGGATTAAGCCTCTGCCTTCGGCTCAGGTCATGATCCCAGGGTCCTGGGATTGAGCCCCGAGTTGGGCTCTCTGCTCAGCGGGGAGCCTGCTTCTCCCTCTCTGCCTGCTTCTCTGCCTACTTGTGATTTCTCTCTCTGTCAAATAAATAAACTAAAATAAAATCTTTAAAATAAATAAATAAATAAATAAATAAATATAGTTAATGTGAGTCCTGTAGAATAACAGTAAAGGAACCTCAGAGCTAAAATGTGACATTTTTCAACTCGTCACGGCGGGGTATTGGGAAAAGTTTTCAATTAGCAATAATCGCGCCTCGGATAAACCTCATTGGCTACGATACTGCCACTGCGCAAAGCTTAAATGTGACATTTTTAATGCTCACTCTTCCTTGAATGGCTGTACTGAGCTTAATGAAATCATAATAAACATATGCTATGATAATAAAACAGACTTCACTCATAAATATTATACTATAGTACATACCTTAATTTATTTATAAGTCCAAAAAATAAGATGACTTATCTAGACCATCAAAAAGTTTTTAACTAGGGAACCTGGGTGGCTCAGTTGGTTAAGCGCCCAACACTTGATTTCGGCTCAGGTCCTGATCTCAGGGTTTTGGGCTCCATGCCCAGCAGGGAGTCTGCTTGAGATTCTCTCTCTCCCTCTGCTCCCACCCACCCACTGGCACATGCATACCCTTTCTCTCTCTCTCTCAAAGTCTTTAACTATATTTTAAAATTTTATTTTAATAAATGTTAAATATAATGCGCTAATGTTCATTATAAAGATCATTCTTATTTTATGTTAGAGGTGTATAGTGTAGACGTTATAAAGTTGGTATCTCCTATATACTTCTGTAGAAATGTCAAGGTCTAATTTTGCTCTACTCTTCAAATGCATTGAGTAACTTGGTCTCTTTGTAGAATATACCTTTGCTGTGACCTCCTTTTTTGATGGAAGAACGAAAGCCTTTAGCAATGAAAGTTTAACTACATTTATACAATATTTTAAATTCTCTTGGTTGATTAAACTACATTTTTCTAAAACAGGAGATCTTTTTAGTGTTTCTGTTAGCATCTTAATAAGAAATAGCTCTTCAGTGGAAGAGGAGAATAGAGAGCAAGAAGAGTTTCTAATTAATTTTATATTAAAAATAGTAGCTTGACATTTACTTCTTTGTCCTTCTCCAAATGTCTACGAAATCTTGCCTTCGACATTATGGTAATTTGCCTTAAATTGGCAGTCATTTGTACCGTGTATGTCACTTTGAAACTTGTAGACATGTTTATTTACCAGAATTACCTGATTTTAGAGATATTAAAAAGCAGAAACTCTAGTCCCTAGTCAAGCATATTTGAGAACATAAAATACATAATGGCTAGAAGTGTATATTTCAGTATTTAACCATATTTGCTTATATACAACATAATTGTGCCCACCCACTATGGTGTGTATGTGTGTGTGTGTGTTTATAGATCTATAAAATAAGAGTGCTGAACTATAGTCATATGGCTTCTTGTAGAAAAATGTAGAACCACTTTATAATTGATGACTGAAATTTCAAAGAACTTAATTCTCAGTAATTCATTCTGTGATTTTTTTTTTTTTTTGTCTTAAACATGGTTGGATTTAGTTGCTCAAACTTTGGCACATAAAAAAAAAATGTCTCAGCATTCCTTCTTCATGATTAAAGCCATATCGAAAACTTGGCATAATAAAATCCAGTAAATACACCTTATTATTAAACAATGCTTTGTCTTCTTAGATTAACTAGCTACTTTAGCTGATCTACTGCAAACTCTCAAGTAATTTCAATCTCTCATTTTGGAAATATGTCTTATCAAAAATTTTTTCTTATAGCTGGTGTACCTTCCAAAGTTATGACACTTATTCTTTGACATTTTGCAAAGGGAACGTGAATTAATCACTGAGTATATCCAGCAACAGGAGAGGTATCCTACTGATACTGTGAGCTTCCATTGTGGCACGTGCAAGCTGTTTCTGCAATTACAGTATGAGAAAACATCCCCACCACTAATTCATTCCTGCTTGCTCAGTCCCCAGTCTCTTAAAATTCTAGGTCCTAAGAACAGAATTAGATTCTATGCACGTGTAATGTTGATCCTGTTATTGCACTTTCTGGAAATACAGAGGTTTCTGTTAACACCAAAACAATCTGGGCCACAGGTTATTGTCTTTTGAAAACATTTAAAAGCCCTTGTTGTTACCAAAATTGCATTTTATTAATTAAGAATCACATGTGATTGTAGATAAAAAAAAGAAGTCTAGCCAGAAAGCAAAAGAGAATGATTTCATTACTACTTATATTAGTACAGATCAGTACTTTACAAGAAAGTCTTCAGAAGACAATATACAAATATAAAATATATATATATATCTTCTTAGAGATATATGTGTATATATATATATATATATATATATATATATATATGCACACCACATTTTCTTTATCCATTCATCTGTCAGTGAACATGTGGGTTCTTTCCATAGTTTCGCTATTGTGGACATTGCTGCTTTCAACATTTGGGTGCATGTGCCCCTTCAGATCACTACATTTGTATCTTTGGGGTAAATACCCAGTAGTGCAATTGCTAGGTCTTGGTGTAGCTCTATTTTCAACTTTTTGAGGAACCTCCATACTGTTTTCCAGAGTGGTTGCACCAGCTTGCATTTCCATCAAGAGTGTGGGAGGGCTCCCTTTTCTCCAGATCTTCACCAACATCCGTTGTTTCCTGAGTTGTTAATTTTAGCCATTCTGACTGGTGTGAGGTGGTATCGCATCATGGTTTTGATTTGATTTGACTGACGCCAAGTGATGTCGAACATTTTTCTGTGTTTGTTGGTCATTTGGATATTTTCTTTGGTGAAATGTCTGTTCATGTCTTCTGCCCATTTATTGATTGGATTATTTGTTCTTTGGGTGTTGAGTTTGATAAGTTCTTTACAGATTTTAGATTCTTGCCCTTTTTCTGATATGTCATTTGCAAATATCTTCTCCCATTCTGTCAGTTGTATTTTGATTTTTAAATTGCCCTCTAGTTCTAAGACCAATTCTGTTTTAATGAAGGGCACCAAAATTTCCTATGCCAGGTAATATCCTATGCCAGGTAATATCTCTCCGAAATCTCTAAAATGTAGGACTTGATTTTACTCCAGGCTGAAGTGTGGTGATCATATCCACAAAATGGAATATATATATATATTTTTTTTTCCTATGGGGGGGAGAGAAGGGGAGCACAAGCAGGGGGAGAGGGAGAAGGAGAGAAAGAATCGCAAGCAGAGACCCCTTGCTAGGTACAGAGCCCTTTGAGCGAGGGGTGGGGTGGGGTGGGGTGTGAGGGATGCTCCAACCCATGATCCTGAGGTTGTGACCTGCACCAAAATCAAGAGTTGGATGCTCAACTGATTGAGCCAACCAGGTGTCCTAGTACCTATACTTTTAATGACATAAAAAAGATATTATTAAATCTGGAAGTCTTTGTAATTTTTTTTGTTGTTATATAGTTGTTGTCTTTAGCAACATGGTGTAATTTTAGTTTTTCCTTGTCACCTTTACCAACTGTCAGTAGTAAAATTACTAAAGAGGCTAATAGTTGTGAACAAGTTCCACTACAACCCTACTCTACAGAGAGCAAAAATTCTCAGTCCACACATAATGTTTTTATTCTAATGTTTGTGTGTCCTGTGTCACCTTCAGCACTGCTAGACTCATGTATATTGTGGAAAGAACAGCCAATGCCTGGCCACAGTAAATAGACTGCCCCCCAGCAAAGAGACTACTGACGCTCAGTGTTGGTGATAATGTCAAAACTTCCTATCTCATCAATTTCCCGTTTCTCTTTTAGGGTATCCTTGAAGATTAATAAGAGACCTATTCAGGCACCTATAAAGGTAGGAAAAAGAACCTTTCTGGTTATAAAATATGTTGTGTTTGTTTTAGCTTTGTTGCAATAATGTATTCATAAATTCAGAAATAGCTAGAATTGAGGTTGCTTATTCTAAATAACTGAAAAGTTTATTCCATCTGCTTATTCACCAAAATTGATATCATCCAACACATAATATTTAATCATCAGTTTGAATTTTTCTGCCATACTATTATATACTACTACAGTTTATTGTATGTTATCATATTTTATGTTTATAGTAGATAGAATTAACTCTTTCTTTTACATTTTTATAATACCCTCTCCATAATTTTAGGGTGATTAGACATACCATATGCAATTTCCATATATCAAGAAGGCAGTTTTGTTTTGTTTTGTTTTTTTAAAGATTTTATTTATTTATTTGACAGAGAGAGATCACAAGTAGACAGAGAGGTAGGCAGAGAGAGAGGAGGAAGCAGGCTCCCTGATGAGCAGAGAGCCCGATGCGGGACTCGATCCCAGGACCCTGAGATCATGACCTGAGCCAAAGGCAGCGGCTTAACCCAATGAGCCACCTAGGCGCCCCAAGAAGGCAGTTTTTAATATGTATATTTATGTGTATTAATACATGTAAAATATTGTTAGCAACTGAAATTGTCTTATCTACCCTAATTTCAGATTTTTTCGGTATTTTAAACCTGTAATTTTTGAAGAAACAACCAAAGTAAGCATAAGTATAATTAGCCATCAGTGATTTAGTAATATAAATATTAATTTGGAAGAATTTACTTCATTACTCGCTTTACTTAATAAGAGTGCCAGAAAATGTGGCCCCTTTCTTGGCTAGGACCTACGTGAAGATAAATTTAGAATTTCTCCTCTAGTAAATACTTCTCTGATAATAGCTTAATTGTAGCTATTTCAAACCAAATTGTTTAATTGTGGTGAATCATATGCAAATTGTTCAGATGTAGGTCAACCTCCTACTCCCTCATTCTAGTACCTCTTTTCTAAATTCAGGACAAATTGCTCAATGTCTAAAAGAGACAGAACAGTACAGATTAAAGAGGTAAGACAAAAACCAAAACAAAGATAACATAAAAACCAACAGTGGGCCAGGAGTCAGAAAGTTCTCCTAAAAATGGCAAGGCAGGTTGCATTTATTTCTACCTTAGTTAATGATCTCTTATGCTTGCTGTGTGTGTTTATACACAGTTGTTTGCTCACTTCTCATGTGATTTGTGGCTGGCAAAGCATGGTGCCTCTAGGATACTCGTTTCCTTACCTGTAAATACATGTAATAATATCCTTCCTGTACACTTATTGAACTGCAATGAGAATGCAGTAGAATAAGGACTGTAAAATGTGTGTCTGCTCATTTTCCACGTGGAAAGAGCATGTGATTTTTGGTGGTGTGGTTGAGTGGCAGGCCTCATTGATGGAAAAGAATATCTTGTGTAGTTCTGGGTGAAACCAACTGAGATATACTGCCATTGTCATAGCTAAAGAAATTCTTTATTTTTCCAGTGGCTAAATTATGTTCTAATCTGTAGTTGCCTTTGTGATGGAGCATTGAATCATCTTCTGTAAGTGGTCGAGGTTTTATGATTCCATTTAATTTTCATATGTTGTCTACTGTACGTTCAAAGAAAAAAATGATTTCCGGTTACTAAAGCATTGAAAAGTTATAAAGCAGATTCATGAATTTGTTACATTTGTTGTTTTTATCTTTAGGCAATTATTGCCAGTGTTTTGATATATTGACAGAAATATATCAAATAGTGAGCCTTGCTGGTTATTGATGAAAAACTATTTTGGCTTTAATTCTAATAAAATTAGAATTCTGCCTTAACACAAAAATAATTTTTAGAATTATTATTCTTCACTGGAACTGATTGTTCAATAATTTGAATTTACATCTTTATGGGATTTATCATTTTAACATTTTCTGTAGTTTATTCTGAATTAAATTATTCACTCATGAAATTATTGAGGAATTATCAAATTAAACTACTGAATTAAAAAGTGTCAGCATTTTTTCTATTTACAAAATGGGAAAAAAGGATAGTGTATACTTTGTACTTCTTTCAGTGTAAATATTTTTGTTTGAGTTATTTAAAATCAAACAATTAAGAATTACACTAAATAGGGGCGCCTGGGTGGCTCAGTAGGTTAAAGCCTCTGCCTTCGGCTCAGGTCATGATCCCAGGGTCCTGGGATCGAGCCCTGCATCGGGCTTTCTGCTCAGCAAAGAGCCTGCTTTCCTTCCTCTCTCTCTGCCTGCCTCTCTGCCTAGTTGTAATCTCTGTCTGTCAAATAAATAAATAAAATCTTAAAAAAAAAACAATTACACTAAATAGAAAGTGCTATTTCCCTCAAAGTCGGCTAGTGCTAAAAGTTTTGATGGAACATTGCATCCACCGAATTCTTTTTTAATGTGGATAACATTCTTCTCTCTATATATAAACATCAATATTACCATGAGTGCATAATGCTTTTGATGAAGGCAGGCTGGGTCTGAGGACCCAGAGAATCATCCCACAGGACCAGTTAAGAGTCTCCTTGGCTGAGCACAAGATAGAAATCAAGTGTGAGCCAGAGAAAGTAGAAATAGAGTTTATTGAACAGTCTAGAGGTAGAGAATAGCAGATGGAGTGTCTAGACGATTCAGAAAGGAAAGTAGGATAAGTTTTATCATTGCTTGGGACTAGGGGTTTATATTGGAAAAGGGTGTAGGGTGTATGTTCCTCCAAGAATACAGGGTTGGTCCAATCAGAGGAAGTGTCAGGTGAACAATAGGTGTTACTCCATAAATTACCGAAGGTAGAGGTATTGAAGCCAGCATCAGCCAAGGTTGGTTTGAAGCTAATATCCTGGAACGTGTTTGGGATCTGGTTCTTCTTAAGTGTTGTTGAGTCTTTGGGGCCTAAGACAAAATTCAGAGAATGATTACCCTTCTTGCCTTCCCCTTGGAGTGGGAACGGAGGTTCTTGGGCTTATTCAGAGGTGAAATATGGAATGTGAGTGAATGGTGTCTCGCAGAAAAACAGTAGAGATGGAGACTTTCTACAGTGGATCCCCTTCAGCTTCACTATCTCACCTTCATACCATATACATGATTCTGTTTTTAACATTTTCGTGGTAGACGTGCTTTTAAGTCACTGTATGTCATCCATTTCATCCTCCTTAATGGCCCTGTGTTAACACTTTTTCTGATGTGTCACGATTTATTTAATAGACCCTCTAACCTTTTATTTTTAAGTTTTTATTTTAATCACCTGGTACTCAGCAAAGTGCTTTCCTTAATCCCCTACCCTACCTCCCTTCTGGTAACCACAAGTTTGTTCTTTATAGTTAATTTTCTGTTTCTTGGTCTGTCTCTCTCTCAGTCTCTCTTTTTCTCTTTGCTCATTTGTTTTGTTTCTTAGATTCCATATATGTGGGAAATCATATGGTATTTGTCTTTCTCTGACTGACCTATTTCACCTAGCTTTATACTCTAGAGCTCGATCCATCTTTCTAAATGGCAAGATTTCATTCTTTTTATGGCTGAGTAATATTCCATTGTATATACTACATCTTCTTTATCCAATCATCTGTCAATGGACACTTGGGCTGCTTCTATATCTTAGCTATTGTAAATAATGCTGCTATAAATGTAGGGGTGCATGTATCCCTTTGAATTACTGTTTTTGTATTCTTTGGGTAAATATCCACTAGTACAATTCCTGGATCATAGGGTAGTTCTAATTCTTTGAGGAGTCTCCGTACTGTTTTCCACAGTGGCTACACCAGTTTGCCTCCCTACCAACAGTGTAAGAGGATTCCTTTCTCTCCACATTCTTGCCAACACACCTGTTGTTTCTTGTGTTGTTGGTTTTAGCCATTCTGACAGGTGATCTCCTTGTAGTTTAGATTTGCATTTTCCTGATGATAAGTAATGATGAGCATCTTTTTATGCACCTGTTAGCCATTCATATGTCTTCTTTGGAAAAATGTCTATTCATGTCTTCTGTTCATTTTTAATATTTATTTATTTATTTTTAAAATTTCATTGATGTACTTTCAGAGAGAGAAAGAGAGAGGGAGCGAGAAAGTGCACAAGCAGGGGGAGTGGCAGGCAGAAGCAGAGGAAGAAGCAGGCTCCCTCCTGAGCATGGGGCACGATGCAGGATTCGATCCCAGGACCCTGAGATCATGACCTGAGCCAAAGGCTGATGCTTAATTGATGGAGCCACTCAGGCTTCCCTGTCTTCTGCCCATTTTTAAAATGGATTATTCATTTTTGAGGTGTTGAGTTTTTGAAGTTCTTTATATATTTTGGGTGCTAATGCTTTATCAGGTATATCATTTGCAAATATCTTCTCCCATTCCATATGTTGTCATTCAGTTTTATTGATTTTTTTTCCTTCACTGTGAAGAAGCTTTTTTACTTTGCTATCATCCCAATAGTTTATTTTTGCTTCTGTTTCCCTTCCTCTGGAGACACAACTAGAAAAATGTTGCTCTGGCTGACACCAGAACAGTTACCGCCTATGCTCTCTTCTAGGATTGTTATGACTTCACGTCTTGCATTTGGGTCTTTAAGCCATGTTGAATTTGTTTTTGTGCACAGGATAAGAAAGTGGCCCAGTTTCATTCTTTTGCGTGTTGATGTGCAGTTTTCCTAACACCGTTTGTTAGAGAGACTGCCTTTTCCCCCATTAGATATTCTTTCTTGTTTTGTCAAAGATGATTGACCACGTAGTCATGGGTTCTTTTCTGGCTTTTCTTTCCTTTCTGTTGACCTATGTGTCTATTTTTTGTGCCAGTACCATACTATTTTGATTGTAATAGCTTTGTAATGTAACTTGAAGTCCAGTATTATAATGCCTCCAGCTTTGTTTTTCATTTTCAAGGTCCCTTTGACTACTGGGAGTCTTTTGTGTTTCCACACAAATTTAGGATCATTTGTTCTAGCTCTGTGAACAATGCTGGTGATATTTTGATAGGGATTGCATTACATGTGTAGATTGCTGTGGGTGGTATACATATTTTAATATTTGTTCTTCCAATCCATAAGCATGGAATGTCTTTTCATTTCTTTGTGTCATCTTTAATTTCTTTCATCAGTGTTTTATCGTTTTCAGAGGAAGAGTCTTTCATAACTTTAGTTAGGTCCACGGTTCGTTCCTAGGTATCTTATTTAATTTTTTTTTTTTTAAGTAGAGCTTTAAAATAGAATGTGGGAAAACCATTCTAAATAACACTTTTGGCAGGCATACAAAAGAATAATTCCCATTTGTACACTGAATTAGGAAATTAATGAGTGAAGAAGTATTACAGTAAAGAAGCATAAAAATATTATTAGGTAAGTGGACATAAAAGTTCAGGGGAAAGGAAAGCTAATAATAGCAATGTTCATGCAACTGTGTCATAGGTATGTAAAACTGAAATTCTATTCATGTTTTCAAGGTTCACCCCAAATGACACCTCCTTCGTATGCATTCAGAGAGACTCCTCCCTTCATCCTCATTCTTACCCCTTATTTTACATCTCCATAAAACTGGCAAGAAAGAGAAACCATCACATTATGTCATATATAAAAATTCATCTTGCATGTATCTTTTTCCCCTACTAAGCTGTTAACTCGTAGAAGGTAATGACTGTGTATTATTTGTCTTTGAACCGAGTAGTTGCTGAACAAATGGTCTTTCAGTTAAATTGTATTGAAGTGTGAGAAAGGGGAGGAATCAGGCAGAAATGTTTAATTTTACCAAAATTTTATAAAGTACCACTATCTGCCTTTTTATTATCTCTGTAATTAATAATCATCAGTGCTTCTGGTGGATGAGATGAAATAATGTAAACACATGGCTTTTGAGATATAATGAAAATTATTTTAAATAAAATTTTAATGGTTTTTTCCTGTGGTATTCATGCTCAAAAGCATACCTGTAAGCCAAATATTTAAGAAATATATTTATGAATATATGAAAAAAATTTGCATGGTGAACTTATACATTACCTCATATGAGCTTAAAAACAGCTTATCAGGTTTAAAACATTATACATATGTAAAACTTTATTGTCATTAATATAGTAATAAAGTTGACTCTGGATGACTAATATGGATGGTTATTTGCAAAATCCAAAGAATATGTAGAAGAATTCTTTATGTGAAGTCTGTTAGAAGAAAGGGAGTATTGTTTTCAGTACTTTGTAAAATGCAAGTTGCTACTCATGCCATTTAAATGAATCTTTAACATGGTCTCAACCAGGAAAAATAGAGTTATTTATAATTGGAACTATGTTTGAAGGAATCTCTGATTCCATATTAGTTTGAACTCAATGGTAATATAAATTTCAAATATCTGAACAGACTTACCAAGAACAATTTCCACTACAGAAAAATTAAGAATTAGTGGGTATAAAAGTCTCTTTTGAAACTGATTGTAATGCCAAGTGCACAGTAGTTTTTCTCCTCATCTGAATAGCTCCAACTCTGATTTCACATATTTTTTTACTGGGCAAATTAGGAAGGAGGAAAGGATCATGGTCAGTCTTTTCTACAAAAAATTTCTTTTGAGCTCATTGCTGACCTTTTTAAATCTGGAGCTTGAAACTTAGTATTTCAAATACATAATTTTGCTCTCTTTGCTGTCAAAGGTCTCCCAGTCATTGTTATCTGTTTGGCCAGGGTTGAATATGCAAGAACTTTCAGGACTCACACATATAACAAAAGTGAATATAACAAACCAGTATCAGATAATAAGGAGTGGTATGAACGGGGGAAGAGATGCTCATAAGTTCAACATACAAGGGCTCTTTCTACTCATTCTAGTCAAATTTTCTAGTCAATTGTTCATTCTAGGGGCCATAACTTCTAAAGGTATAAAGAGTTGAACACTGGAATTTTTATGTAAAATCTTATAGTTTTTGAGTGTTAGATCAAAAGTTTTTAATTGGAAAAAATAAAAAGGAAATCATACAAGGAGTCAAGATATGCCTTAGGTAGGCAATTTGTTACCTTTGTTTAAATAAAGTGTAAATAATTGACCAATGAATAAATGAGCCATAGACCTCTATAAGAAGTAGAGAAATTAAAGAACACTCCAACCCTGTTCTCCCTTGTCTATTAGAAATTTAATATAATATTTTAAGGAGGGACATAGTCATAGTACCAATATGGAGACCTACCAGATAAGTATTTTCCAATCTATCTCTGCATTCCAGAAGCCAGAAAGACCAGAAGAGGGGGAGCGAGAGTGAACCAAGGAAGCTCAGAAGGTGTTAAAATATATTATGATATGTTAAAGGATGATGGCTATGAAACATCATTTTTTGGACACTTTAATCTGACCCCCAATTTACCCTCTATTGTTAATTTATTACTATCTTTCCTTTATTTCAAAATTTTTACAAACGTTTGTCTTTAATGAGTCTTAAGCAAATGATGAAAAGAGATGATAGATCAAAAGGAAGTCAAATTCATGGCAAAAATACATATCAAACATGCAAATCTCGTACATAATTATTACAAAGTAAACATGGATCCAATGGACCCTGGTTTGTTTTCCAATATGACCTATTTAAGATTTGCTTTGTTTCTGAGGTCTCTCTGCTTTCCTTCCAGACGAACTCACCCTTCCCTCTGCTAATTCAATACTTGCTTAGACTACCACACATTTCACCTGCAGTTAGTGGTATCTAATTACAGTGCTTACCTATCTCTCTTCCCAAATAGAATTAAGAATCTTGAGACCAGAAATAATATCTTTAAAACTTTTTTTGGAAACAATCATGAACTTATAGGAAATTGGTAAGTACAGCACAGAAAGCCATCTGAAAGTAAATTTCCAACCTACTGTCCCATTACCCTAAATTACTTTAGGCTGTGTCTGCTCATAAACAAAGACATTTTTTGCCTAACCACATAAAAGTCACCAATCTCATATGCTAAGGACTCGGTTATCCCCACCCCCACCACCAGATTCAAATGTTGAAGCCCTAATCCCATTGTAATGGTATTTAAAGAAGAAGCCTTTGGGAGCTAAGTAGGTTTAGAGGAGATCATGAAGGTGGGACCCTCATGATAGGATTAGTGCCCTTGTAAGAAGAGACACCAAAGGCCTTTCTTGCTTTCCCCTTTTTCTGCCATGTGAGGGCACAAGCAAGGAAGAGTTCTCACCAAAAATAGGAATTAGCTAGCACTTTAATCTTAGACTTCCTACCCTCCAGACCTGTGAGGAGTAAATCCCTGTTGCTTAAGCCACCCAGTCTATGATATTTTGTATGGAAGCCTGAGCTGACTAATACCTCAGGAAATTAACATTGATATATCACTGCCATTGAATCCTCAGATTCCATTCACGTTTTATTGGTTGTTCAAATAAATTTCAACTACTATCCTTTAGAATGTAAGAATTTGTTTCCGAATGCTGTGCCTCATTCAGTAATCATGTTTTATTCGTCTCCATAAGTGTAGAAAAGTTCTACAGACTGCCCTTAACTTTCATGGCCTTGATATTTTTGAAGATTACATTCCAATTGTTTTCTAGAATGACCTTTATTTTTTATTTGTCTGATGCAGGGACCATAGCTTACCTAAATTTGGACCTTAGCTTCTTGAACAGTGTCTGGTATGTAGCCTATGTTCAATAAATGCTAGTGAGGAATGAATTAGTGTATGAAAACTTTTACTGGGAAACTGACTCTGAATCACTTGGGTAATGCTAATAGTAAATATTTCAAAGCTTAAAGAGAAAAATGTTAAACATGTCCAAAATAAGAAGACAAACAAACAAAACACAACCCGCCAAGCTCTGGTGTCTTCCTCTGTTCTTGGTGAGTATGCATACACTGGCTACTATGTAAATTAATATTAGTTTCCCTAGAGCAATGTTTTTCAAAGCATGGTCTATGGACTGTTTCCAGTTTACATGCTGTTTCTGGTTCATGATGACATATGTAGAGAAATTGGGAATAAACATTTAGAAACCTTTTTAGCATTTTGGCAAAGTAATTCTATTTCTGCTTAATCTAATAATTCTAAAGCGAAATATTGGATATATTTTATCCACCTTTCTTATTTCATTTATCTAGTAGTTAATTTACATTGTATTTACCATAATCTTTTATTTACAATGGGTTAGACATTAAAAATGTGGTCATTTGGAGCACCTAGGTGGCTCAGTTGGCTAAGCTTCTGACTCTTAATTTTGGCTCAGGTCATGATCTCAGGGTCCTAAGATGAAGCCCTGCCTCGGCCTCCACACTTAGTGGGGAGTCTGCTCGAAATGCTCTCCCTTTGCCCCTCCCCCTACTTTTGTACTCCCATTCACTCTCGCTCTCTCTCTCTTTCTCCCTCTCAAATAAGTAAGTAAGTAAATAAATAAATAAATAAATATTTTTTAAATGTGGTCATTTACAACAGTTTTTGTAGTTCTCATCAGAATAGAGTGGGATAAATGTGAGTTAGGATAGAATGGATCTTGACTTGGAACCTGTAGAATGAGTAGGATATTTCTAGTTTGTAAAGTAGAGAAATGGGCCATTCAGGCATCTTGTGTATATGTGTGTGTATACATGCTTGTGTATATGTGTGTACTTGTGTGCATGCTCGTGTGTGTTGAATGGGTATCAAAAGTCAGTAACAGCCCATGATTCCAGTACTGGATGATAGGAACTCCTCCCACATCTGATTTCATTCCATCCTGAGCACTGGTTCCAGTAGCATTCCCCTCTACAGAACATTTTCTTGTTCTCCCTTTCCTTTCCGAACTCATCTTCTCTCTGGGCCACCTGAAACCTAGAATTCCCATTGTTGGCAAAACATAAATAAGCAGCTCTGACCCCAAAAGCGGGCAATGTTAATACCACTTCTAGATGACAGACCCTATACCCAGTTTTCCAAATATTTAAGCAAAGAGAGTGGAGATGTAGATAGCAGAGGAAAAACAATGAGAAAAGGAATAGCACAAGAATAAAAAATGATAATGGTGAGAGGGACCTGAAACAATTGTGTTAAGTTTAATTTACATTGGCAATCTTCAATCTTAGTAACATTCAGCTCAGTTTAAAACATATGTATTAAGGAATAGTCATTGACCAGACAGTGGACTCAGGAAATGAAAAGAAGAGACAAGAACTTGCACTAAAATGACCACAGTGTTTTGGATCAGACCGATAAGCAAGCATGTTTCCAATGTAGTGATTGGACATTCCTTGGAATAGTCATGGGTACAGAAGAAATGATAGACCAGCCTCTCAGGTGTCTTGGGGAGATGATGCCCGTGAAGGGTCTTGAGGAAAACTATACTAAATTTAAAAAGCAGGATAGGGAAGGAAGACAATCTGGTACTCAGAATTTAATTCAGTAGCTGGTACATTGTTAGTGCTTACTAAATATTTGTGGAGAGAATAAAAAAATCTAATTAATTTGAACTAGCTGACCAACCAGAGATAAACACAACTCTAGGAAGAGGAACTAGGCAAAATTATGGAAACATAAAATAGCAGTCCTTAGTAGGGGGAAGGGGAAGATTTGCGGTCTTCTGCAGTGAAATATAAATGATACAGCAGAGGCATATGTGGGGAGGATGGAAACATTAAGTAGAAGCCAGGTGATGGAGACATTTCTCTGCAATACTAAGGCCCCAGGCTTTATCTTTGGGTAATAGGAACATGACATTGTGAGACTGTATGGTAGCATGGCTATAGATGACTGAGTGCAGAGGAGAAGGACAAGACACAGTTATACTAATTAGGGGTCCATTTCACTAGTGTAAGCAAGAAAAGACAAAGACCTAACAGAAAGCAATAAAGGAAGGGATGGAGGGCCATTGGTGCAGAGATTCAGAAGTCCCTTGAGAAACTGAATCAGTGGAACTTCTCAGTTAATGGACAGTGGAAGGGGGAGGGGTAATCACAGTGTGAAGAGAAAGGATGAAAGCTTGGGAAATTCCCCATTCGTGACTTGGGTTCCTGGGTGGACAGTGATATCCTAAATTAAGCAAAGGTATATCCGAGGACAAGTAAGTATTTGGAAAGCAGGAGAGACCTAAAAAGAATCCAGTTTTAGACATTGAATTTGAGGTGCCCATTGAGGAAGAGAGAAGGTCAAAACTGGAGAAAAGTACGTATCTACTTTTGCATGTATTTATGTATTTGTATTACAGTTATGCATATACAGCAAGAGATCTGTGTGTCTCTTCTGTCTGCACAGAATCATGTGAAAGCTTTATTTTCTCATGAACTTATTGCTGTCAAATTAACTTATTGCTTGAATATATCATTTGAAACTCTAGTAATTCATTCCGTATTTCAAAATGTACCACAGACAGAGAAAAATGTTGTAGTTTAAACCTGGTTCCAGACTAGTAAAAATGTCCTGGGTCTCTACTACCAGAGCTGACAGGAAAACTGTGCCGGTCGCAGACCTGAACTTGTTTCAGTTTTAGTTCCCTGGATTATTGAGGCAGAAACAACCTGGTGCCTAATTTACCCTTACGGTCACCTTGGTTTTTGCTTTGCCTTGCTTGTGGGCATATCTTCACGTTCTACTATTATTAGAAAGGAAAAACTCACTTCCTGTTTTGGTGGTTTCAGAGAAAATGTATAAAATATACTTTACCATTCAGCTAGCATTTTGTAAGCCTGTGTGTTTAGAGAGTAATATACTAAGAAAAGGGAAAACTTTAACCAGTATTTACCTCATTGTCATCCTGTGATAGTTCTATCACCTCTTACTCCTTTTCACAACAAACCTCAGGGACTTAGTCTTATCAGCACTGCCCTTCCAGCATCTTCTGCTTTCAGATGCCCAAAGAAATCAAATAAGATTCTTGAGCTCTCCATATAGTGAAGGTTAGATCTCCAGTCAACTCACATACCTGCAGTGAAACCCAAAGTGGGTTGTCAGTTGGGAGGCAATACTTATCTTTCAGTCTCCCAGCCACAAACTCAGTTTTTCCATATAGCAGTCCAAAAACCAAAGGATTTCAACTAAATGGAGACATTAACAGCACAGCTGTCATTATGTCCCTAAAACTTCAACCATAATACCTATTCAGTAATTTTTTTTCATCCCAGTTGATGGAAAAGCCAGAATGGCAAAGTAGTGGATGAATAAATTATGATTTTCTCAAATTACCCTTTTGGATTATCTTTTATGAAAGAGGTAGACAAAATTTATGTGATGCCACTCCTTCTCCTCTGCACACGATTAACACAGATGTTAAGTTTTAGTAGTCAATTTCACTGAACTCTATAAAATGTATAGGATCCAAAATGTATGAATGTAACTAGAGTGTTTTAAAATTCAGAAGTATTGGGGGCACCTGGGTTGCTCAGTGGGTTGAACTTCTGCGTTCAGCTCAGGTTATGATCTCAGGGTCCTGGGATCGAGCCCCGCGTTGGGCTCTCTGCTCAGCGGGGAGCCTGCTTCCCCCTCTCTCTGCCTGCCTCTCTGCCTACTTGTGATTTCTTTAAAAAAAAAAATTCAGAATTATTTAACAGTCCAAACTTATAAAGTACACAGGTGGTTTCCCATCATTTATTTTCATTTATTTAAGTGTTTTTTCATTTGTGGATTTTATCAATGAGTACTGAGCATATAATATACTGTGTTCTAGACTCACAGGCAAAAGTGAAATAATCTGTCCTCAGAGGGATGTACCACAGACCTAACAGCGGAGAGGATAGGCTTTGAGCCATAACTGGAACCAAAAACTTCAAGTATGGCTTCCCAGAAGAGGGATAGCGAAGGAAATTGGAACAATTAGACAGACTGAAAAGATGGAAAAGGTAGTTGAGGTACCATAAACAAATACCAATGACCAGGATAACATGCTCAAAGAATAACGATAAGGTCTTAAGAATGCAGAGGGTAGTTTGGAAAGGGGCAGAACAAGCCAGTGTGGGCTAGACCACAGAGAGCAAATGAATACATTTAAGAATGGGCATGAATTTACATTTTAATAAGGTATCTGGAAGTTTGGCATGAAAGCTAAGTAAATTGATCAAGTAAAAAGGGTCAAGAAAGAAGTGTGATCAAAAAAGAGAAAAATGAGACAAGGTATGGTTGTGTAAGTTATTCAGGAAATATTTTTGCTATCAAATTGACAAGACTTCACCATTCATGGTGGAAGGTTAACATAACCTGGAACTCCTAGAGAACTCTCAAGTTTTGAGAGAAAGATGGGAAAAGAAGGGAAATGAAGATGCCATTAACTGAGTACAAAAAGCAGGTTGGGGGAAAGATGAGGTCAATTATGAACCTGTTGAGAGGTTGATGTGTTTCAAGTACATTCAGTTAGTTATATAAGTAGATTATTATATATATAAATCTGGCCCTTAAGAGGAAAACCTAGAATAAAGATAGTGATTTGAGTATAATCAGTATAAAGATGTAAGTGCAAGTTAATTCATTGATGTAAATAGAGTAATTCTGCCATATATTTATGGCAGGAAGTGAAAAGAACTTGAAACCATGGTGAGCAAGTGAATTACATGAAGGTATAAATGTAAGACTAGATAAGACAGAAGTCTCACCGATAAGCTTAATGTCTTTGAATATTAATGTGGGATGACTTATTTAATAGATGCCTCATATTTTGAAAGACAAGGATCTAAAGTCTAGGAAAGGTCTTTCCAAAATAAAAGGAAGAACAACTAAATCTTGGTATTTGTTCTAGTTCTACAAATTCTATTTTTCAACTGTCTACTTTATATTTTGATTCATAAATTTTCAAACCTGCCTTGTTCAAATATGAGCACAAAAACATGACCAAAGTTTACTCAGCATTCAGGATTCTACTTTTTGTATCAGATTTTTTTTTATATTTAATTTTATGGTGCCCAATTCACTTTAAGTAGAACAAGCTTCTCCAAGTGTGAAGTTTTCTGCGATCTAACTCACTTAACCATGGCAATATTTTCCTGCATTAGCTCATCAGAAAGAATGCCAATAACATAAAAATAAATGGGAGTAAAAATAAATTAAATATTTTATCTTAATAATGTATTACTCAGCTCCTATTTTGTCTAATGTCACCTTCATATGAATTAGCATAACCAAGAAAAATGATTTCATTTTCTAACACTGTAAAACTGAGTTATAGAAAGCTTAAGTAACCACAGAAAGAAACATGGTTTGAGAAGGCATTTTTTTCATTGAGAATCAAATGGGTTTTAGGTGGCTATTAAATCATATAAAATAAATTTTAGGCAAACATTTCAGTCAAACTATATTCAACTGTTAATTAGACCTATACATATTAGTGCTATTTCTGTGGAATCAGTATTAGCAAGATGTTGTAAGGAGGAATGCCATATAACTGAATCAATTACATAGTCTTGGAGTTTTGTAGGATTTGTTATTACTCAGATTTTTCTATATTTCATCATCATCAAGATATGATTCAAGTAAATCAATAAACTTTTATCAAAATTAGAGATAAAACTTACTTAATTTGATAATGGAGTTTTCTAATTTATGTTGTCAGACAATTTATATCATTATTTTCATGTTATCATAATTGTCATTTAAAAATGTATATATTGAGCCATGTTCAAGTCATATCTTTTATAATAGTCATTTGCAGGCATATAAATATGATTTTTTTTAGAAATTTGCATTGCAAACAAAAAACTGTGTATTATCATTTGAGATAATTTGAAGATCAGTCATTACTCATGAATACATTAGATGGTTTGATCCTCTTATTAACCCAAATCCTCACCTCTCTTTCTCTTTCCTGCCCATCCTTCTTCTTTCTTTGGTAGAATTTTCCTTGACCACATAGTCATATATAGCTCTGTCCTGTGTATGGTCAATAAATATCAAGAAAATTTGGAGTGCTTTCAGAGAGAACTTTTTTTTTTTAACTTTTTAAAGGCAGAGATTAAAAACAAAACAAAAACACTCCCTTCCTAGGTTCTAAAGTTACCATAGGTTGTTTGCAGGAGTAAGACTTTGAGGGTTGCAAGAGGACAGGGTGGAAGTGAGGGAAAGGTGGAGTGAGGGCAAAGTGGGGTGAGGCAGAAGTGGGACTGTATGGTTATTTGAATGAATGTTGAGTTATGTCATCCAAGACTGGTATTTTCATGAGTTTCTTGATGCAATATATAATTAAAGTAAGTGTTTGCTTATTTCAATATTGCTCCAATCTACTTTTAGCAAGAAGCTTGTGTCCAATTTTATGGAATTTATCTTTAATTTAGTATCCAAAAATAAATCACTTCTTAAGTTTAACTACTAATATATTTTTCCAGTTTAGAATTTCATGAGTAAAAAAAAAAAGTTTGTATTTTTAGCATCAATAATCCATTAGAATATAAATATTTTGTCATTTTTGGTTTAAAATACAAAATTCATGTATTCATAAAAGGAGATGAAAATTTGTAAAAACACTTTTGACAATAAATTGCATTAAAGGAAAAAACGGTTTTCTCTGTAGAAACTAGACCTTTCATCTTATAGCTACATGAATCTGATCTTGACTTTTTTGAAGGAAGCATTTTTGAGGTGTTTATTTTCTCATATATCAACTTATATACACATCTTTCTTTTTTGACACTTTCATTCCACTCAGCTTGATCTAACTCAGTCTTTCCCAGATTTCTGGCTAGCTGCTAGCTTCTCCTTACTCTTGTGAGATTTCCACTATTTTAACTAAAAGATATCCTTCATTTTCCCCCCTGTTATCCTTCCCTCTACAACTTACAAAAATTGACCTCACCACCTTCTCCAATGTGGCCTCTTTTTGTCAGTCTTCCTCCTACCCTCTGTCTGCTCTCCCCATTCTGCGTGCTCCTACTCTTGCCTTAAGGTATTTCCTGGTCAGCTCTCCTCTTGAGCACATCTGCACTCTTTTATGCACACCCCACTCTATGATTAGACCTCAAGCAGAAGGAGTCACTGCAATTCTTTGGTATCTGACTCTCCCTAATATTTTATAAGCTGAATTATTTTTGTATTCCCAGAACCATACTAAATGATGACAGGGATGTTCTAGGTGCTCGGCAACTGCTTACTATATGAATAAATCAATAATTCCCTCATCCAGAAAAAAAACAGTTATTCTCATTTTTATGCTGTTTCCTTCAGATACTGTTTAGTTTTTATGAAATATATGTATTTTTAGTTAATATCTAAACACATTTTACCTGCTTTTTATCACTGTTTTAATATGAACTCAGTAAGCACTTTCTCATGAAATAAAATTTCTTTGTATGTAACAGTTCTATAACAGCTCAGTATCTTCTTTCACATATGTATCTGACTCCTATTTTATGGTAATACTTATCTGCATTTCAATTTTTCCTCTAGATATATTTCTAGAAATGGAATTACTATAATCCTGCAATGTAGGACTTTTGATACATTGTGCCAAATTTCTTTTTTTTTTTTTAAGATTTATTTATTTATTTATTTGACAGACAGAGATCACAAGTAGGCAGAGAGGCAGGCAGAGAGAGAGGGAGGAAGCAGGCTCCCTGCTGAGCAGAGAGCCCGATGCAGGGTTTGATCCCAGGACCCTGGGATCATGACCTGAGCGGAAGGCAGAGGCTTTAACCCACTGAGCCACCCAGGCGCCCTGTGCCAAATTTCTTTCCAGAAAGATTGTACCAAATTGTATTACCATGAGACATTTGCAAGACTTCCAAATTCACCTCTGTCTTGCCAATATTGGAAAGTCTTATCATGTTTAATGTTTGCTAATTAGATAAGCATAAAAATTTGCAGTTTGTCATTCTAAACTAGATTTTTTCATTTATACTAATAAGTGGATAACGTTTTTAAGTGTTTAACACCATTCCTGAGGAGTCTTCTAGCTTCCAGTCTTCCCACTTAACTGCCTTTAATCAATTGCTACCAATATGCTATGGGCAACTCTATGCCCATAGCATATACTGAGCACGCTGTGTGGGGAATATCAATGAGTCCCAGTCATCCACAAAATAAACTCCACATTGGTGGTCCATATGACAATCACCTTTACCGTCCAGTCTCAACTTCTTTCCTCACTAAATTTCTTAACTCTGGTTCTTATACCCTATAATTGTGTCAAACTGGTTTATTTCATTCCTTTTCCCCATAAAACCTTTCCCCGTTTCTACCAACTAAAATCCTACCTGTGGTTTAACATTTGATAAATATGCACTAACATTTATCGAAGATCCCTGTCTGTTTCATCTTGCATTTCATTCTGTTTATTGTTCTCAGAATTCAGGGTTTTTTAAGATTTTATTTATTTATTTGACAGAGAGAGAGAGAAAGAGAGAGAAAGATCACAGGAAGGCAGAGAGAGGAGGGGAAGCAGGCTCCCTGCTGAGTAGAGAGCCGAATGCGGGGCTCTACCCTAGGACCCCGGGATCATGACCCGAGCTGAAGGCAGACGCTTAACCCACTGAGCCACCCAGGTGCCCCTCTCAGAATTCAGTTTTGCCTGAAAAGTCTAATACAGGCATTTGAATAGATGTTGAGAACACGTCCTACTGCTGTAAGATTTAGTTACGAAACAGTAGACGCTTTGTAAATCTTGCATTTCAAAATAACCTCAGGTCAAAACAAAAACAAAAACTAACAGAAATAATAACCTCAGGTCTACCTATCCAAAAGTTCTCAGTAATGTTTATCTCATTTGGTTGCTGAGTCTTTATTCCTTTTTTTTTTAAATTATTTATTTGACAGAGAGAGACACAGTAAGAAAGGAACACAAGCAGGGGAGTGGGGCAGGGAGAAGCAGAAGGAGCCCAATGCAGGGCTAAATCTCAGGACCCTGGGATCCTGACCTGAGCCAAAGGCAGATGCTTAACAACTGAGCCACCCAGGTGCCCTGGTTGCTGAGTCTTTTAAAAAGAGCCTTAAGATATATAAATAATATATATTTGCAGCAGTTAAGATAATTTAAAATAATTTGCATATGGTGGTTATGTTCTATATTAGTATGAGTGTACATTTAAGTTTAATTAAAAAATTATGTAAAGTAACTTTGTGTAACTGTCACCAAATGGTAGTTATTAAACTCTATTTATTTTTGTAGCTTTCTTGGGATACGTGTGACTTATTTTTGATAATCTGCCTTCCATTCAGCCAAACACATGTTTCTTCCCAAAGAAAAAATTAAGAACATAATAATCAAGATATGCACTCAGTTTACAAGTCAATTATTGTTAGAAAAATAGACCAACTGATTTGATAATCAATTCTGTTGGCTTGCATTTAAAGCCATGACTTCAAAAACTAGAAAATAAATCAAGAGTTTTTTATTCCATCTGTTAATATCACCTGTCTCATTTGGGTATGTATTTATATTTACATTTGCATTTATATGTATATTTATATCTTATTTAGCATAGTATTTACAGCTAGTGATCAGTAAATTGTGGTAGTCCTTTTAATAATCAGTGATAGGTCCAATTATAAAAACCATATATAGGAAATCAATCAGTAATGTTTAAATTGCTTAGGTTTTTTTTTTTTTTTAAAGTAACTCTCTGAAGTAGACTTGCTATTTCTCTAACCTAGGTAGAGTTTGAATTTTTTTAAGTGTTTATTAGTTAATGATAGTGGACTAAAAGAAAGTGTAGTTATTGGTTTAGTTGAATTTAGAGGGAAAATAGTACAGATTCTTACATTGTACACTGGGTTACCAGGATCCACATTTATTAATGACTTTGACTTATCAGATGCAATTATTGATTAACTCTGATATAGAGAATTGATTATATATTTATATATTATATTTTATATATTTATATTATTCTGCTAATTCATCAAAATAATTAAAATGTCCTTCTGGAAAAAAAAAAAAAGTTTACTTGCCTTTCTGGTTAGGGAGTCTGTTTCCAGAATCTTTAAACACCTCAGTAAAACAAAGTACAGTTCCAATAGTCTTCAGACCACACAAATAGTGCAATGTTTAATACTTGATTTAGCAAAATAGAGGCATCAACACTCACAATTTTGATTCTTTACATATTGACCAGACTCATTAAGGCAAAAGATCAAAGACTCTTTTTTAAAAAGAAAAAAAGAAAACCTCCATGCTAGAAAAATGGGGAAAAGCTGAGTTTGAAATTAAATCCTAAGCTTCATAAGCTGGATTTTCAACAGTTCAAACCTCAATTTTTTGCTTTCACTCCCATTTGAAACAAAATGAAATTTGCCAAACCCAAGTGCTACGTGTTGCTAGCATTTTTGGTTTTTGTATAACAGCATTTCCCTTTTTAATCAGCCTGTCTCTTGCTTTTATTATTTTCTTTGATCTCTGTTCTCTTTTAATTTTCCTCTTTTTCTGTGTGATGTTTTTCCCATCACCCTTTTCCTTCACCCTCCTCTAAAATCTCACACTTGCATCTAATGATTAGACCTCATAGCAGTCTGAAACTTTTCTTGAAATAAGCATGCATAGACAAAACTGCGAAACTTTCTCTGTACCTTCTTCCCACTTCCACTCTTTTCCTAATTTATGAAGCTCTAATAGATGAAATTTGAGTAAATGTTCACCATATAAATTCCATCTCTTGTAATTCTCAGCACTAATCGGGAGTGTTGTTAATCTATAACCTTACCTTTGACAGATGTTGCTTATTGGAATCTTTTCCTATTTCTCACAAAAGTAATAGTTTCCATCTTTAAATTGTATGTTTCCAGTGCTTTCATCTCATATGACTATAAATTACTTTTGCTTTATTAAGAGAAGAGACATTATGTAGGAAATGATCTCCAGAGTCATGGAGTATAGAGACCTCTGAGAGCTTGAGTGTCTTGGGGAGTCATCTGGCTAGTGGGCACCAAACCACAGTCCTTGGGACCACACAATGTACTTCATCAAACCTTCAGTGAAACTGGCCATTCTTTTTTTTATATCCTATAGCAAAAACAAATGGAAACATAACCCACCAATTTTTTTGTTAATTTTTCACTTCTGGGTTGGTAGTTTTGGCATCTGACACACACTTTAATCATAGAAATGCCTTTCTTATAGAGGGATAGAGGATGCCAACTAACTAGAGCACATCAAACTTAAAAAAATTCTCAAGCTGAACAGGGCATTCATACAGATACAGGGGCAAAGAGGCTAGCGCTTACTCATCTCAAAGGACAGTGTCTTCTGGCCAATGCCGCTATCCTCTCTGCTTTGACACTTGGAAATGGTACCCGAGTTCCTAAGACAAAAAGAAATGTAGCCCTTCTATTAATGGTAGGAGAGTATGAAATGGAGCTCATGAAATGAAATTCATGAATATAATTATGTGCAGTGTTGTTGGGGGAAAAAAACAGACTCATTACTGTACTAAGTCAATGATTTGAGTTTCAGGCACCAGTATATTCAGCTCATTAAAGGGATAATTTGGGTGTAGTCAATTCCAGAAAAGTAGATGCCTTCATCTTACTGAACTTAGGTTTTCATTAAAAAGCCACTGAGCAGAACATAGGTTAAGAAAGGGGACTGTGAGGTATTGCCTCATTAATTGAGATTGTTTTTCTCAAGGCAGATGAAACAAAGAAGTATTGGTATAACTTTTTTAATGTTGACATAGAAATGGCAGCTATTTTAGCAAATTAAGAGCAGGAAAAATAGAAATATAATTTTAAATTTAACGCTAAAGCAATTTGAAGAAGCAAAAAGATGTATTTTAGATTATGGAGGTTTCTTGATTTATTTCTGTTTTCTGAGTATTTCCTATGCAGTTAAGTGGTATAAAAGACAAGCAGTAACTGTGTATTCTACAAAGAAGCAGACAACACAACTTTTGTGGATTGCTGTTTTTTTGAAACTGCTTTATTTGAATTTGAAGTAAGAAAATATCATATTTCAAGGAATAGTCCTACAATACTAAAATGAATACATACATGGAAATAAATGGGTTATCAAAGCTCTCCTCCTTACTTTGCACATGTATGTTACATGCAGCAAAAAACAAAGCAAAACCAAATACACACTAGTTTCTCCAGACCATCCCATGACTTTGACCTTTCCATTGTATTTCATACAGACTGTCACATTTTTAGTCCCCATCTATGTATTTTGAACAATCTCTTAAGCTGCAGCTCTTTCCAGAACACTAGGCATCTATCATATTAATATTTGTGATATTAATAAGCCATCTATTTCAGTATTAAATCAAAATATTATCAATATAATAGCAATATTCATTATGTCCCACTCTTCAAGATAATATATATGCAAAAGTGTTAGGGTAGACAGATTGGATCATTAAGCAAGAAAGGGCAGAATAGAGCTGTGTGACTACCAGGAAATAATGAGGTTCAGAGAAATTAGAAATCCTATCTAGGACAGCTTTTACTGGACCCACTGTTGCTGTTTGGGTTGGTTGGGATATTGACCAGTGATCCCTGCATTTTAAAGTAGTAACTACAAAATAAAATTGCCATAGCTTACTCCCCTCCAGTCCCTTCCATGTTGATGCAAATGGTAGGTATTCATCCTTTCTGATGGCTGAGTAATATTCCATTGTACATATGTACCACTTCTTTATCCATTCATCTGTTGAAAGACATCTCAGCTCATCCACAGTTTGGCTATTGTGGACATCGCTGCTATGAACATTGGGGTGCATGTTCCCCTTCTTTTCATTACATCTGTATCTTTGTGGGAGCCAAAGGGGAAGGGAGCGAAAATTGAAGCGGAAGAAATCAGAGAGGGAGACAAACCATGAGAGACTCTAGACTCCAGGAAACAAACTGAAGTTTACAGAAAGGAGGGGGTGGGGGGATGGGGTAACTGTGTGATGGGTATTAAGAAGGGCATGTGATATGATGAGCACTGGGTGTTATATGCAACTAATGAATCATTGAACACTAGTCAAAAATTAACAGCATACTATATGTTGGCTCAATGAACATAATAACAAAAAATAATTAAGAAAAAAAGAATTGCCATAACTTTTGACTTTAGAAAGTCACCTCTTTATAAGTCTGTACAAATTCTACGAATAGGGGCGCCTGGATGACTCAATTGTTAAGTGTCTGCCTTCAGCTCAGGTCATGATCCTGGGGTCCTGGGATCAAGCCCCACTTCTAGAGAGCTCCCTGCTGGGATGGAAGCCTGCTTCTTCCTCTCCCACCTGCCCCTGCTTGTGTTCTCTCTCCCACTGTGTCTCTTTCTGTCAAATAAATAAAATCTTTTTAAAAAAATTCTACAAGTATTACAATGGGAGCTTACTTTTAGAATTATAAGTGGCATTTAAAGGAATACATAGACAAAATAATAAACTGAATTTTTTATGAAAGGACTAAAAGCTTTCAAAATGGTTAAATCTATCCAATACTCATTAGTGCAGTTTAACAAAAATTGATCACCCCTGAGGTGTGTCATTGTTGCTGATCACAGAGCTTAAAAAACTTTAATTGCTAGCTTATTTAGTTTAGAAGAGGGAAAAGAATCAGAAAGAAAATGAAATTCCCTTGGAAATCCAAAAATAATACTTTAATAAAGAATTATTAAAGGGATATTTTTTGCCAAGCTTCCTTATACCATTAATATAGTTGTACTGATTTTTGAGGTAATGGAAAATGGTATGTAGTATTTGGGAGCTAGTTTCTACATTTTTGAGCAGAAATTAAGTACACAGAAATTTATTTACATGTCTTCTCATGGTACTGAAATACTGTACTACATATATGTATGGAAATTCATGTTATTATATACAAGAGTTTTATCTTTTAATGTCAATGCCATGTTACACATTTTAACTTTTGTAGCAAAAAGAAATGTTATTATATCTTAAAAACCACTTTCATTACTGGAAAAGCTAGAGAAAATGCTTTATGAATTCAGAAGTGGGCAAGAATATAGTGCTCTATACCCTAAGACTCTGCAATTGCACTACTGGGTATTTACCCCAAAGATACAAATGTAATGGAAAGAAGGGTCGTCTGTATCCCAATGTTCGTAGCAGCAATGGCCACAGTTGCCAAACTGGAAAGAACCATGATGCCCTTCAACAGATGAATGGATAAAGAAGATATGGTCCATATATACAATGGAATATTATGCCTCCATCAGAAAAGATTAATACCCAACTATTGTATCAACATGGACGGAACTGGAGGAGATTATGCTGAGTGAAATAAGTCAAGCAGAGAGAGTCAGTTATCATATGGTTTCACTTACTTGTGGAACACAAGGAATAACATAGAGGACATTAGGAGAAGGAAAGGAAAAGTGAATTGGGGAGAAATCGGAGGGGAAGACAAACCATGAGAGACTGTGGACTCTGAGAAACAAACTGAGGGTTTTGGAGGGGATGGGGGTTGGAGGTTGGGTAAACCTGGTGGTGGGTATTATGGAGGGTACATATTGCATGGAGCACTGGGTGTGGGGCATAGACAGTGAATCTTAGAATACTGAAAAAATAAAATAAAATAAAAGAATACAATGCTCTAAATTTTTATTATTGTAGAAATGCACTATAATTGATCAGTAATGTGTTCGCCAATACTTTAGTATGGTTTTTGTCATAGTAAAAGATACAAAGTAATTAACATAGTAACTCTTCTCAAATGTGTTTGATATAATTATGCCAATATGTCTGAAACACACAAAAGAATTTTGAATAATACAAAGTCATTTTACCAGGAGGTGTTATTCAGGATATAGGAGTTGAGAGGAGATGGGGCCTCATGATTGTGGCAATAATAAGAGAGTGCCCCTTGGAAGCACCAGGATTATAATGTTGAAGACCATGCTGAGCTTTGTTAGTGAAACAGGTTAACAGCAGAAGGCATTTTGTGTGAGGGGAATCTTATGAATGAGAGAATGCACTTTCTAGTTGATGTAGTCTTTTTTTTTCTTTTAAGTTTCTCACAGAGAAACTTTTTTTTTTTTTAAGATGTATTTATTTGACAGAAAAAGATCCCAAGTAGGCAGAGAGGCAGGCAGAGAGAGAGGAGGAAGCAGGCTCCCTGCTGAGCAGAGAGCCTGATGCAGGACTCGATCCCAGGACCCTGGGATCATGACCCGAGCTGAAGGCAGAGGCTTTAGCCCACTGAACCACCCAGGCGCCCCTAGTTGAAGCAGTCTTTAAGGGGACATTAGGAGAGGCCTTTTAATGAGAGGTATTTGGAAGTATTTGTTGGTGGAATCACAGTAAATAAATTTAGATTAGGATGATGGACACAGTTTATGTATCGTGTTTACTTCTAGATAGAAAAGCTTTTGTTTGGGTGTGGTTTGACAGGACATTCCACAATTGATATTTAAGCAGGGTCATAATATGAGAGTAGTGTTTAAAATGGATGAGTCTGGAAAGAGTGTGCAATATACCGGTGGGAGTTGAAGGGTGGAAGGAAAGACAAGAGGCAACCCAGAGTCAGAAGTTACAGTAATGCAGGTGTGGAATGAGTGATAAGCTTTTAGCTTCAGGTGATGGCAGTGATAATGGCGTGAGACAAAGAGGATACCTGAGGCATTCAATTTACTATAGATCTCTATTTTGATCTTGTAACTACCCTTGTATATTTGGTTTGAAGGTGGTTGGTTTAGTTTTGTGAGCAAAATATGGCTTCATTAATGCATTCCTTCTCTCTCTCAGTTAAAGACATTATTTTTTTTAAAAGATTTTATTTATTTATTTGTCAAAGAGAGAGGGAGACAGAGTGAGCGAGCACAGGCAGACAGAGTGGCAGGCAGAGGCAGAGGGAGAAGCAGGCTCCCTGCCGAGCAAGGAGCCCGATGTGGGACTCTGTCCCAGGAGGCTGGGATCATGACCTGAGCCGAAGGCAGCTGCTTAACCAACTGAGCCACCCAGGCGTCCCAGTTAAAGGCATTACTAAAAATCCACATCGTCCTGTCTATGCAAAGATAGTACTACACAGTATTGCAAATCCACTGAGAGCACGCACTTCAGTTTTCCAAGAGTGGCAGTAGAATTTGCTGAACAGGCATATGCTGCATAGAGCCAGTATGTTTGAACAACAGCCAGTTCTTGAGATTGTTGGGAAGGGTTAGTGACCCTTTTGATGGCTCAGGACGGAAGACTATCTACGGAATAAAAGCTAGCAGGTACCTAATGGGTACCAACACTTGTGGTATCATAAATGCCATCTACTAAGCAGCTGAACCACTCTATCCTGGAAGGTAAGCTGGCTGCCAGAAAGATGGTAAAAAGTTAAACTAACAGAATTTCTTTTTGAGCTAAGAAGTCCTTTTCACTAATTCCGTAAATCACCAGAATGCATGCTCCAAATTAAACTAATAGCATATTTGATGAAGACATGAGTTTGAGGCTTATATGAATCTAACGAGTGACAAAGGAATATATTTCCCATTTTAAACTAGTAACTTATACTGCACTTGTCAATTAGAATGCCATTTTAGAGGTCGTTTATGAGATGGAGTTCAGCAAAACAAGCATGAGGTTTCTTTCCACAAAATGGGACATTTTCTTTCCTGCCCATTAGAAGAATAAGGTCCATTTTGTAATTAGAGGATAAACACTAAAAATAGTGCTTCGCCATTGTCATTGCTGCTGTTGTTGTTTTGATCTTACAAGCCGACCAAAGAGCCTTGACCATGGACACTAGCTTTTCTCATGTAGACTCTAACCTGAAGAAGGAGGTCAACATAAGACGGTTTTGACCTATGGATGTTACATGTATATAATGTGTCAGCGATGGCCTAGTCAGTTCCATTTGTCTTGCTGCTTCAACAATTGATTTTCTCATATCCATAAATTGACAGTTAAGTGATCCAAATAAGCTGTTTGGATTTCTCAAAAGATTGTTTTTAAATACGCGTTTCCCCTTGGATATTTGTAGACTTTAATACCAAGTCTCTGTGTATCCATTCATCTATTTTTGCCACTTGTACCTCCCTAAAAGGATGTTATTTACAGAACAGATATTTATAGTTTAAATTGTAGCAACTCATAACTCATGACCTATGTATATTGCTACATATTATTTCTACATTGTCAGTCATGGAAGAATTATAGAGATGTAAGTAAAATATGATGTGAATTTTATTTACTTAAATCAGTATTTCTTAGGACTCTTTGAACCCTGTGGTTGCAACTTCTGTTTTGGACGTTGGTGACTCATGTTTGAAAATCTCCAAGAATTTGCTCGGGAAAATGCAAACCTTTTATTTTTAAAGGGGGATGATAACATTTCACTTTCTAAGCTGTACTTGTCTGCATCAGAGCTTTGGTAGGATCTTGACAGATACCCTAATTATCCTTGGCCCTAAAATGCCTAAAAAACTTAAGGGGAAAAACAGATTTAAATTAATGTAGTTCACTGTTTGGGACCAATTCATCTAAATTTTTTTGCAGCTATAGTGAGATACAGTGATAATTAAAATATCAATGTGGAAAAGATAGGACTTCCTTGTTTATGAAAAAGAGAAGTTGTAAATAGTTTTGATAGTAACATAAAGATGGCAAAAGGTAAGTTGTGCCAGGATCATGGAGCAGAAAGGCATTGCAAGCTTCCAATGATACCAAAACTAGCAAATGATGAAAAAAAAATGTATGACAATATTTAATAAGTGTTTTGATATTTTTGATGACTACTTAAGGAAATGAACACTATTGAGTAGACAAGTATAAAGCTATTTAAGATATTAAATTAAAATGCAAAGACCAAGAATTGATTGCACCAGATTGCACCATATTAAAAGGAAAAAAAATGAAGTAGCTATTTTAGATAAAGCCTTAAAGTAGATCTATTTTTAAAAATCATAACTATCCTGAATTAATACAAGTTAAGTTGGGGTAGATTCAAACCAGGGACTTAAAATTAGTACTCTGAAATACATGAGCATGAAGTTTATCTAAAAATTGCTTAGATAAATAATATATTTCCATGAGAAAAGTTCGTATGAATAAAAAAATGTCAGTGTGAGAAACTATACTTAAATTAGGCAAGTTGGGACTTCTTGTATTATAATTTAGTTTTCATTTGGAGAATGCCAGAAAAAAGAATCTTATGTGTTTCTTAAGCTCTAACATGCACAAATATTTCATTGTCTTACCAGCGGAGAACAAAATAGGAAAAAGGAACTTCCGGGGGTACATGGCATTTTTGCCAGTGATTAATCACTTAACATGCAGTGTGGACATTGCAACTAGCTTAATCATCATGAAGCAGGCAGTTACGGTTTTTCATTTGTTTATTTGTTAAGATAGATTAATAACATAATTACTAATAAAATTTATTTGTTAATCACAGGATATGTATTCTCAGGACACTATCAGTAATCATTTTTAGTTGGAAAAATATTTTTCTGGACTTATTTAGGTGTACTGCTTTTTTTCCCCAAGAAATTGTGTAGTCCATTGTAAAAGAATTTTTCCCATCAGTCGAATATTGTAGGAAGAGAGAAAGCAAAAAAGAGAAATAAAAGACGGGAAATAAGTATGTGAACAGGAGGGTGAAGATCTTTACAAAAGATTAGGTAACCGCTTCATAAAGGAGAGAAATGAGTAGTAGAGATCAAGAGAAATGCCAAAACCATTTTGTTGATATAGCCATAGAATACTGGATATCCACAGGAGAGCTTCTAAGTGCCACTGGACGTTTGTGCACATTTGTGTGTGTGTGTGTGTGTGTGTGTGTGTGTGTAGAATGGGGGAATGAAGGGAAGGGAGGCATTGGTATATTTTTTTTACTCTGGATCAATTTCCTATTGGATACAGTTACCACAATTGTTAAGATTTTTTAAGGAAAGGAAAAGACAATGATTTTTTTTACTTTTGCAAATATGTTTCATACAACATATCCGAGTTTATCCTACATGCATTTTGATACAATTTGTCAACCCGTAGTCCTCAAGAAGTAGAATCAGTGGTTGATAATAATTGTGCATCTGTGGTTGATTAACTCAGTTGGTTGAATCACAGAGCTAATGAGGTGAAAGCCGAGGTTTGATCCCCATGTGGGCTGGTAAGTTTTGCTCTCTTCCTGAGCTACAGACTACAGTTCAGACTCAGGCCAACTACCCCATAGTTGCATGCCACTGACCATAAGGACATTGGACATCCAAAAACATGCCTGGAAAAATCCCCAACTACACACTGTTATCTGCTTGCTAATGAGTTAGCAGTAATATTCATGAAGCATCAATTATGTACTCGGTATTGCTACAAAGAATTCACAGGAAGTTTTCTGTGGCCTAAGGACACATTAAGGAATAAGCAATACTAAGAATTATGTAAAGAGAACATATGGAAAAGAGACTAATTCATAACTGCCAATTGAATCTACTTCAAATTGCAAGTGAAGCAAAATTCCACATGTTGATTTTTTTTCTTCAACAGCTAAGTGTCTTAATTTAAAAGATCTGGTAAAAAGCACACCCTACAGGTTGGCCTCCCTTGAGTTCTGAACCAACCATGAAGTAAGACAAAGAATGGGAAAGAAGAGGCAGACAGAAGGTGAAAATATCATGTTTATTGTGGGTAAAGACTACATTAGAGAATGTAGCTTATCTCTGTAGGTGAGTCAGAACTTACTCAGCTATTCAGACTAGAAAAACCAGGTCTCCCCCGTGGGACAGGCTCCATTTTGTTTCCTCATAGGTCTTTTTGTAGGATGGTCATCCCCCAAGAAAATACGGCAGCAAGGAGGGTTGATTTATGCATGGACAGTTTTTTCTTGCAGACCTGTCAATCAGATTGGGTCACTGGGAAGACTGACTAAAAGAAGGAGAGAGGCTGGATTGTTCTATATGAAGAGAACATCAGGAATGGAAAAGAATTCCTGCCACCCCCAACTTCACCTACACAAAATCTTTTCAATTGAATAAATGGCCAGTGTAAGATGAACAAGGGGGAAAATGCCAGAAATTACAATGTACTATGTACATTGTAGTACACAAATACTCTTAAAATTTTAGAGACTCAGTGTAGCTTATAGTGGGATGGTGCTTCCTCTGGTCTCCCAAATTTCTAAGGGTGGATGGTTCACATCATATCTACCACATTGTGACCATAAACATGGTCATAAAGAAATGCTTGAATAGGAAATATCTGTATACCATGATGGAAAAGTCATATGCAAGGCAAATATTTTGGTGAAATAATTCATTTTACTGATTTGTTATGTTTCCCATACTTTTAATAAGGAGCTAGTGCTTGGTTATTTTAAGATTCAGAAGTATTCATCAAAATGAGTATTAGCCAACATATTTTTGTAGTAAAATTTTATACTGTCTAGTCTATTATTGACAAAGAGAGAATTTACTTTCCAATTATGTCTGTTAAAAAAATGCAAAGCATACCATATGGAAAAGAGCATTTTTTCATGTTGTAGAAATAATAAAAACTGTTTTGCATTTATACTCTGTTGCAATCTATGGAGAAAGATGCTAGGAATATGTTCGTATTACTGCAGCTGTTACTTTAAGCATGAGTGACTATACACACACACACACACACGATTTTTGTAAAGCTGACTCCACATTTGTTAATTTTTTTCAGATTAAACCTTGACATAAAGCAGCAATTTTTTTTTCCCTAAGGAGAAAAACCACCTTGGAAACTTAACTTGGCTATATAAGTGAGAATAACTCAGTATTCATTGGTTTGACAAATCTTTCAAGCATCTCTTTTGTGCCTACACTCCTCAAAGCACCTGGGATAGAGCAGTCAACAAGACAGACAAATCTTTCTGCTCTCATGGAATTTACATTCCAATGGGAGAAGCTCATCCCTCCTCTACTTCTCAAACATTTTGAAGTAAATCTCCTTCAAATTTAAATAAATAAAAATATTTGTCATTGTAGGATTAAAAGCCCTTCGATGGATTTCTAAACCAAGTAAAAACAAAGAGGTAGGGTTTGGGTTGGTTGAACATGTTTGTGTACTCTTCTTCAGGGAGGCAAAGGTACATTTTATGTATTTTAGAACCCGCAGGAACCTCTCCTTGTGAAAACAAGCAATTAAATATTACTCTTGATCCTTCTTAGAACTTTTTTCTCTTCTGTTCTCTTCCCTATCTCGAGGAAACTTGTAATAACCAATGTGTCTTAGCAACTTTTCTTATCTAATTCATCTGCATCGTATGACTGAATATAACTGAATTTTCAGTCATTAAAACAACAGACTAAAGTAATGATGCCAAATTTCATGATTCAAACTCCAACTCCTTTGCTTGTAATAATAACTTTATTTTTAATACACATGACATATTGCCCAAATATGAGTCTTTATGATAACTATCAAGTGCAAACCTACACTTTCTGTTTAAACTCAAGACTTTTTCAACTACCCTGATTTAATATAGATTAAAACAGAAAATACGTTATTTCCCTAGTAAAGAAAAAAATTGGTAATAATCCCAGATTGATGATTCTCCATCACTATTCTAAATTGTAATTACTCTTTAAATATATGCATTGTAATCTAATAAGATAATTATATGTTTTCTTATGGAGTTTCTGGATTTCTGACTTGCCTTAAGTGAACCTGTATTATATATTAATGAATATTTTTAAAAATGAAGTATCAGACAACATACTTTAAATAAAATATTATTTAATTGTGATAAAATGGATGTTTTGTTTGAAAATCTCTAAGAATCCTACCTGTTATTGTGGTATACAAGAAAGTTTAACCAGAATTTATATATAAAATCTCAAGTTTCCATTTAAGAATGATACATGGAGTTTTCTAAAATCTAAGATTCACAGACATTAAAATAAGTTCAATCTCTTTAATAATACATGTGGCCCTATTATTCTTATAATTTGATCTTTGGAAAAGTTGTTAACAAAAATGTTTTAACTATATTTAAAAGGAATAAAATTTAATTGCAAAGATTCAAGATTATGTAGGAAAATCTATAAGAAAAATACTTTTTACAGAAGTAGGCCTTTTTTTTATGAAAATAAACACCAAGTACACCTTTTAATGTGTTTATTTATTATGTTGATAAAACCAGATGACAGTAGAATTCAACTTGGATCCTTAACTGAATGCTTTTTCAGCAGTTATCACAAAACAGAACTCTGAACATTCCTCACATTCCTGACGTTCTTCTCTGCAGAAGGAAAACAGTCCAGAGAATCCAAATTCACCAAACTCAAAATTATTTACTCTTACTTTTTAGAAAAAAATTATTTATTTATTTGAGAGAGAGAGAGAGAAAACACGAGTAGGGAGGTAGGATGCAGATGGAAAGAATCTCAAACAGACTCCCCCACCCCTGAGTGCAGAGCCCCATGTGGGGTTCAGTCTCAGGACTCTGAGATCATGACCTGAGCTGAAACCAAGAATCCAACACTTAACAGACTAAGCCACCCAGGCACCCCTTTTTACTTATTTTCAGTGAATTTTATCCTTCCTCCTCCAAAAAAAAAAAAAAAAAAAAAAAAAGCAAAAACCACCCAACATCTAGCTGTCTAAACAATACTAAGAAATATTTAACACAGTTATGCAGAAGAAACAATACTCTGTGTCTGTGCCTCCACCCAGTGCCATTACCCCATGGGTGGTCAGGGTAGTAGGGGAGGAAAGAGGAGAGACAGAGAGAGAGAGCGAAACAGAAAAGGAAAAATAAATACAGCGCCCTAAAAGATTTATTAAAAAAAAAAACAAACCAGCATGCCCAATGAAAGAAAATTAGCCCTTCCCTAAGAATCAGATGCCTGGGGTTGCTGGGTTTCCTATTCCAGATATATTACTTTAAGCAGATATGTTAATCACTTTGACCTTTAGTTCACTGATTTGTAGATGAGAATCATAGCACCTGCTCTGCTTAACTTTTAAAGATGTGATAATTATCAAATGGTAGATGTAAAATATAGCTTCATATAGATGTACAATCATGGTTGTACCATTGATGTTCATAAGAAATGTTGCTGGGAAATACTGCTAGATAGATTTTTGTTATTTTTTTTTTAGTTGAGCATAAAGTTTTGAGGCTTAAAAAATGATATAGTAGCTAACTATTTAATATTTACTATGTACTAGACTTGTTCTAACCCTTTTAGTTTAATTAATTAATTCTTTCATTAACCGAATAGGGTAATTATTTTTATTCCTGTTGCGAAGGAGAGAAAAGTCAGCATGCACTGATTACATGACTTACCCAGGGTCACAATGCAAAAAGGGCATCAGAATACCTGGTCAACCCTGTGTCAGCAGGGCAATCTCTTCTATAGGATCCTTCCACAAAGTTTTCCTGCCTCTGTTGAAACCTATCTAAGTAAATGAGAGGGACGTGTGGGTGTGCTCATGGTGGTGAGACTTCCTTCTGTAGTGAGTCCCCAGTCTTTAAAAAGCACTTTCTTGAGGTGCCTGGGTGGTGCAGTCAGTTGAGCTTCCGATTCTTGATTCCCACTCAGGTTGTGATCTCAGGACTGTGAGAGTGAGCTTCACGTCAGGCTCCACAGTAAGTGTGGAGTCTGCCTGAGGTTTTTTTTTCTCTCTCTCCTTCTGCCCCTCCGGCTCATGCTCTCTCTCTCTCTCTTTCTCTCTCAAAGAAATCTTAAAAGTCTTTTAAAAAATAAAAATAAAAAGCACTTCCTTGACCTAAGTTGATATTTAGTTCCCTATTACTAGCAAGCATGAATACCTACAACTGTAGAAAGAAAAATACTTCCATAGTTCACTACCCCTATTGAAGAAAGAAATTTTACTATGATTTGGACAAATGATAGTGAAGGGAGTAGGAAGGGTCAAGTATGAAATCAGTTTTTAAATATAGTGATAGGACTGTATAAATGTATTCTTAGATGCTTATATATATATGGGGAAAACAGTTTTGTAGTATAATCTAAGCAATAAACCTTTTGAAATAAAACATATTGACCATGCTTGATCAACATATGTAGGAAACTTTTGTATATACACATGCACATGTTAACATTTCAGAAGCTCAGGCTGAATAGTTAAGTAGATCTATTCTCCACACCCTGGAAATTTATCTTTCAGGAACTACCATTATCAAAATCAAATATGTGCAGTTAAGCACAGTGAGCATTGATGCATTGTTTGTGAAGTGAACAAACCAAGTGAAATTAAATAGTCAAATCTGACCCCAATTCTGACTACACTGTGAGCTTTTTTCTAAAATAGATTCTATTTTAAGTTGTTAGATTATTTTAACCAAAGTGTGTATTTAACATATGTAAATACTACTTTTAAGTTTTGCCGATCTAGTTTCTTCTCTTTCTATGTTAAAATAAAAAAACAAATAATAAGATGTTCCTTTTCTTTAAAATTGAAAGCGTCATAAGGAATACTTTTAATCATTTAGCTATAAGTAAATAACACTACACATACATACATATTCTTCTCTTTTCATATCATTTTCTGTTTTTAAGTAATAAGAAAACATACATTTGGACAAACTGCATGGAGTTTGTTAGAAATCAACTTCAAAATTATTTTGAAAACAGTCAAGAGTTGCAGGTCTACCTTGTGTCATACTTGAACTATTTAATCAAATAAAATATGCAATAATAATTTTATTCATGTACATGCATCACATCTGAACTTTATCTTTTTCTTTTCTATCTTTGGCCTGAAGTTTGATATGTGATTGGCTAGAGCAGATACTACACCAGACGCTTACTTCTTTTGGTGCCTTCTAGATAACATCACACTGTCAGACAAAGTTTGCAGCGCACATCCCATCAAGTGCACGATTTTTTGTAATACTGAACGCACAGAGTGAATTTTGAAATATGTCACGGAATTCTTCTTACTTTACAGATTTTAACTTTACCGTCAGTGTGTAGGTCCACATAAAGCTCTTCTAAGTTTTGTTTTCACCCCTTCCCTCCCAACATTCTCTTTACACTTATCCTAAATCACATCCCACTTTTAAAGGTGCCCATGTCTTAACTGTCATAACTTGCTTGAAGGTAAACTTCTGGCCTTATGTTAAAGAACTTTCTGTAAGACGCCTGGGGGGCTCAGTCCGTTGAGCATCCGACTCTTGATTTCCACTCACATCATGATCTCAGGGTGCTGGGATCAAGCAGGGCATCTGCTTCAGAATTCTCTCTCTTCCTCTCCCCCTGCCACTCTCTTCTTCTCTCTCAAATAAATAAATAAATAAATAAATAAATCTTTAAGAACTTTTTGGCATGTTTGATCATTTCTGCAAGATTTTAAGCTTTCTGAAGATATGGGCCTATTTCTTGCATAGTGCCTTACACATATGCTTACACTCATTATTTATTAACTATTAAAGGAATGACGGCAACTTTGACACTGTTATAATGTTCTGGTTATTTTTTTCTGAGCCACAGCAGAGTAAATCTAGTAAATAAGGAGTTGGCATAGACCCTGACAGATAGGAAAAGATTTACATCCTGACAACCTGACAAAGAAAGAAAAATAAATGAAGTTGTTGAAACCCAAATTATGAAATATGTATGATGCAATATGTAATACAATACAAATATCTAAAAACCACATAGCTTATAGACAAATAACCAAAGTCTGTGTTTGAAAACTTGTGTTGACCTTATGCTATGCACACAATAGGCTACAGAGACACTTGATACTAAGTGTCTAATGTAATGATGCTAATTGATGCTAAGTGCTAATGTGCTAAGGAAGCACATTTTTTAATAGATTTTTTAAAGAGCATTTTTCAGTTCAGAGCAACATTGAGAGGAAGATATGGAGATTTGCCAAAAACCACCTGCTCACCAACATATGCATGGCCTCCCTCATTGCCAACATCCCCCAGCAGAGCTGTGCTTTTGTTACAGTTGATGAACCAAATTGATACGTCATTATCCCCCAAAGTCCATGAAGTTTACATCAGGATTCACTCTTGATGTACTTTCTCTGGGTTTGGACACATATATAATGACATCTATCACCAATATATTATACAGAGTAGCTTCGCCGTGCTGTGTGCTCATCGTCACGTCCTTCCTTCTAACCTGCTGCTGTAAACATATGTGTGTAGGTTTTTGTGTGGACGTATGTTTTTAACTCCTTTGAGTGAATACCAACAAGCGCAAGAGCATGTTTAGTTGTAAGAAAAAATGTCTTCTAAAGTGGCTTGACCATTTTGCGTTCCCCCCAGCAGTGAATGAGAGTTCCTGTTGCTCCACATCCTTGACAGCACTTGGTGGTGTCAGTGTTTCAAATTTTGGCCCTTCTAATAAGTGTGTAAGTTGTGTCTCAGTGTTGTTTTAATTTGCTTTTCTCTGATAACTTATGATGCAGAACATCTTTTCAAATGCTTATATACACCATCTCTACATCTTCTTTGATAAGGTTTCTGTTAAGGTCTTTCACCCATCATTTAACTAGGTTGGTTGTTTTCTTATTGTTGAATTTTAAAGTTCTTTATATATCTTGGACACACACACACACACACACACATAAATGTCAGATAGGTCTTATGTAAATATTTTCTCCCAGTAAGTGGCTTGTCTTTCCATTCTCTTGAGGCACCCTCTTCATTGTGAAAACCTATCTTTGCTCCAGTATAGAACCGGGACACTATGTTTCGCCGAAGTTCAATAACCAATTCATATTAATGACACTAGAAAACTAAATCTACCTATAAAACAAAAATTGTAACAATATGTTCTGTTTGGTAAGTCAAAATATGCAATAATATATATCTATATCTATCTATCTATCTATCTATCTATCTATCTATCTATCATCTATCTATCTATCTATCTATCTGTGTTTTGTTAGTGGAATAAAGTTTCAATTCTGAAAATAATATGTGGAATATTCCTTTCTCTGATAATGTCATATAAAATCCATAGTTCTCTAAGATCTTTCTTATAGCCAAGTAAGTGGGGAACAATAGAAAAAAGAACTGATTAAAGTGTGTTCAATTCTTGAACAAGTCACTTCCACTCTATTTTTTTTAGTTACACATAGTGTTTTGGGAAATAAAAAAGCTCTTTATTCATGAAGGTACTATGAATAAGATTATCTTTGCTTTACTCACAAAATGAAGGTTGTTGATAAACAAACAAAAAAAAAAACCAGTGTTGTCACTCATATTAACATCATAATAGAAAAAAGATTGCTTGCAAAATATGAACAGTAAGTTCCTTCTGGAGCCCTTGACATGGTTCCAAATGTAAGCATCCCATGGAATTTTCATTTGGTTCTCCTGGAGAGATGTAAAGACTGATTGTAGTCAGACCACCAATATGGGAATAATCTGGAGAATTCCCATTATGGATCTGGAGTAAATTTGACACAACTGACTACAGATGGCAACATATGAATAATCCATGTTTTGCTAATTCTGCCCACTCTTGGTTCAGCCACATCCCTTTTAAGGAGAATCTGTCATCACACATACAGAAGATATCCAGACCTGAAGAATGGCACTACACCAGCACAACTACAAGTGAATGGGAAGGTGGAGGGCAATTTTATCTGAAATCAAAATCATTTTAAAGTATCAGTAATGGGCAGTACATGTGTGAGTGTAAAATCGGGTTATATGTAACTTCTAAAGTAGAATGTGCTATCTATAATTGAGAACGGACACTGGAAAAAGATCTGGAGAGATGTGGTGAACAGAAAACTGAGGTGGAGACACTTTTGTACATTGTAGAATGAAGCACCTCTACCCTCCTGGGATGGCATCAATTAATAATTACTCTGTTTTTGATTCACCAAGCATCCTTACATTATGCTGGGTATACTCACCTGACTGCAGAGAAGCAGTCCTGTCAAATAATCCAGTGGCCAAAAGGGAATAATGAAGTCATGTCCTTCCCTACTGTACTGCCAATATTGCCTCAGATCTGGGACTGGGTCTTAACTGGACACCATTGGCTTACGCTCTTTTTGTTTCCAAAAGCTTTACCCCTTACTTCTGGAGATGCAGTTGGTGAAGTTATATGAATATTTATTATCAAGTCAAGGAAACCTTCATGGTGCCCCCCATTAAGTAGAAACGAATGCCCTGGCTTTATGACTTTGTTGCTTAACTCTAATAAAAACTCCCATTTTCCTAAGCAGAAGTTCTTATAGCTCTTCCTTCCCATGAAAGCTAAAATTAGTTGATATATAAGGCATAGCTATTAAGTGTTCAAGAAAGATGCTAGACTTACAAGACTGCTTCGTATGTAAGCCTCACTTATATGTAAGTCTGGAAGTCAAGTATCATACATACTTAAGATAAATGCTCTTCTTCTTTAAAAAAATATTTATTTTTTTTTTTTTTTGGGTGAGAGAGAGTAAGCTCTAGTGGGAGTGGAAGAGGGAGAGGGAGAGGGAGAGAGAGAATCCTAAGCAGACTCCGAGATGAGTGTAGATCCTGATGCAGGGCTGCATCTCAGGACCACGAGATCATGACCTGAGCTGAAATCAAGAGTCAGAAGTTTAACTGAGTGACTCAGGCACCCCTAAGATAAATGCTCTTCTTAAACAAAGATTAATAACATAACCAACAGTTTTACCAGTCTGTAACATTTTTTAAGGTTGTATTTATTTATTTATTTTTAAAGATTTTATTTATTTATTTGACAGAGAGAGAGATCACAGTAGGCAGGCAGAGGGGGGGGGGAAGCATGCTCTCCACTGAGCAGAGAGCCAGATGTGGGGCTTGATCCCAGGAGCCTGAGATCATGACCTGAGCCGAAGGCAGAGGATTAACCCACTGAGCCACCCAGGCGCCCCTAAGGTTGTATTTATTTATTTGAGAGAGCATGTGAGAGAGAGAGATAGCACAAACAGGGGATAGAAGCAGACTGCCTGTGGAGCCAGAAGCCTGATCCTGGACTGGATTCCAGGACCCTGGGATCATGACCTGAGCTGAAGGCAGATGCTTAACCAAGTGAGCCACCCAGGCGCCCCAGTCTGTAACATTTTAACTTCTCAAATTTACTAATTTAAAATTGATATGTTTACCTTTTCAATCTCTTAATATATTACTAGAACCTATTAAAAGATCCAAGAAAGTAGAACATTTATAATGTACATTTTGAATTTGATTTTTTTTAAATCTTGTATTAATTTATCTTGGGCCCTCCCTTTGGGAGACCATCTTGGCACCCTAAATTATTAAATTAGCCAAAGCCTAAAAGAATCTGCTAATTACTTGTGGGCCAAATTTCTAGGTCCAAAGAGGCCCAGATATCCAAAAGCAGCAAAAAAGGCATTTAAAATTACTTAGGTAGTATGCAATATGAAAATTGCATGTTACTCAAATTCTCTATTTTGGAAAAATAAAAATTGAAATATATAATTCCATAGTTACTGCAAAAGTAATGGTTAAAACCCTAAGCCACTTAAAACACCAGTGTTACTACACACTTAAAAACTGGATTCTTCTGCCCAACGCGTGACGGGTAGTATTGTACCAGCAAATATAACTAGACATGTATTATCTTCTTCATGCTCATAAATGTTGGATTTGAGAAACTAATCTTAGTGTTATCAACTGAACCACATAAATTGCTTAGCACCAGACTTATAATTTGAGAATGCTCAATAAATACTAATACTTCTCTATTCATATCTATGTATTAAAGGGGTTTTTTTTAAAGATTTTATTTATTTATTTGACAGATGGAGATCACAAGTAGGCAGAGAGGCAGGCAGAGCGGGGGAAGAAGCAGGCTCCCTGCTGAGCAGAGAGCCTGATATGGGGCTCGATCCCAGCACCCCAAGACCATGACCTGAGCCGAAGACAGAGGTTTTAACCCACTGAGCCACCCAGGTGCCCCTATTAAAGGGTTTTAATATGATTTTTAAGTATACATATTAACTCTTATCAGTATGGTAAAAACTCTTCTTACTTTATGGTCAGTACTTTAAGGAATTATATTTATTTATTTATTTTAAGATTTTATTTATTTATTTGACAGACAGAGATTACAAGTAGGCAAGAGAGGCAGGCAGGGAGAGAGAGGAGGAAGCAGGCTCTCCGCGGAGCAGAGAGCCCGATGTGGGGCTCGATCCCAGGACCCTGGGATCATGACCTGAGCCGAAAGCAGAAGCTTTAACCCACTGAGCCACCCAGGCGCCCCAGGAATTATATTTAATTAAAACCTCTCATTCCAATTGAAATATTTTCATCAGCTCCCATTTGATAAAAAAAGATAATGAATGGTCCTGAGTTCTTAATGTGCCTTGGTTTTTAGTTATTGTAAGGGCAAAAATAATAATTTAAATTTCTTTTGAAATTTGAAGTTATTTAATTCTAAAAAAGGCTTTGTTCTTTGTTTATTCATTCTAATTCTCTAGAGAAATTCTAGGCAGTATTATCTAAGGACCCCAAAATGTTATTCATTTACATGATTTAATGACTACATTCTATAGTGTCTCTAAGAATAATTTGTGGAAAAAATCTTATTTTTTATGAAAATAATAATTCTATTAGAAGCTTACCCCTTCACCCACATGGCCTCAGTGAAGTATTTTGACTACAAGAATATACAAGTTATTATATATTATCCTTATTCCCATCTAGGCTTTGCTTTTAAATTTCACTTTGTGCTTGATGTGGTTTTATTTTCTTCAGACTTAAGCTTTATTTTGTGAAAACATAAACTGAGGCATATGAAAAAATTTTAATCATTTATTTGGGCAAAAATTGTTTCAAATCAGGAACGACCAAATCAAAACTGGTTAGAAACTCTCAAAAGTGCTCCGCCAATAGGAACTAGGGGAAAGACTTTTATAGAGAAGACACACAAATAAAGCAAGAAATTATTTGATTGGCTATTGCTTAAGTAGTTGCTGTATTTGGAAAAGCCTGGTTGTTGGCTTGTGATTGGTCATCCTTGGGTAACTTGAAGCATTGCATGCTTAGGTTTGGGATTGCTTATGAAGGCTACTAAGACATTAAGCCACCTCAGTTTAACGGCTTCCTTGTTTAACTAATTTAACAATTTCAATCTGTTTTTTATTGTCAGGAGGTCCTTTCCTTTTCTGCTTTTTAATGTCATCTCTCCTAACACCCCACTACCCAACCACCACTGTGCAAGTGACACCTGCAACTACAGCATACCAGTTTCTTTTTCTCCCACTCTTATTGAGGAACAATTGGCATACCTCAGCTCTTTAAGTCAAAGGCATCTAGCATGATAGTTTGATTTACATATATTATAAAATGGTTACCGCAAGTGGTTCCGCTAATGTTTATCTTCTCATAGAGGTGCAATAAAAAGAAAAGAAAGAGAAGGGGGTGGGGGTTGGTCCTCGTGATGAGAACTCTTAGGATTTCCTCTGAACAACTTCCTATCCATGCTATAGCACCCACCCTGTTCTGTCCTTTTTTTTTTTTTTTTCCAACTTTCCAACTTCTGGTTCAAATAAGTTCGAATCTTTCAAGTAGTTTGCTCATGCAATTTCCTCTTTTAAAGATTCTCAGAGCATGTATCACTAAAGAGGCACAGTAAAAGGCAGCATTATTTCTCACTAAAATTATGAAGAAATTTAAACAAAAGGTGATGTTTATTCAATTTCCTACTTTGTCCCATGCTCCACATTTTAACAATAAAACTTGTGTTTATATCCCTTGATATGGTGAGCAAGGAAAACATAGATGGAAAGACGGTGATGGGGGAATTCCTAAATGGGAGCAGTTAGCAGCTTCTGAAATGTAGAAGACATTCAAGTAAAGAAAAAAGAAATGAAACTGACTCATGAGACAATAGATGAGTCCAAAAAAGTAATTTGGCTGGGAGGTCAGCAAACTGTAGCCTCTGGGCTAAATCCAGGACCTGTTTTTGTAGTCTACTTGCTAAGAATGACTTTTTTATATTTATATATGTTTGGAAAAGCGAGCAAACTTATTTGTATGTAAAAATTGATGGGGGCGCCTGGGTGGCTCAGTGGGTTAAAGCCTCTGCCTTCGGCTCAGGTCATGATCCCGGAGTTCTGGAATCGAGCCCCTCATTGGGCTCTCTGCTCGGCAGAGAGCCTGCTTCCTCCTCTCTCTCTCTCTCTGCCTGCCTCTCGGCCTACTTGTGATCTCTGTCAAATAAAGAAAGAAAAAAATATTGATGAATTACAATTTTGTTGTCCAGAAATAAAGTATACTGGAACACTACCATATTCCTTCATTTCATGCATTGTTGGTGACTCCTTTCATGCTCTAATAGCAGAGTCAAGCAGTTGCAATAAAGAGCTATGACACACAGCACCTAAAACATTTCTTATCTAGCCCTCTACAGAAAAGCCTGCTGACCCCTGATTTAGAACATCTCCCCAAGGGATGCCTGGGTGGCTCAGCTGGTTGAGCGGCTGCCTTTGGCTCAGGTCATGGTCCCAGCGTCCTGGGATCGAGTCCCGCATCGGGCTCCTTGCTCGGCAGGGAGCCTGCTTCTCCCTCTGCCTCTGCCTGCCACTCTGTCTGCTGGTGCTCGCTCTCTCTCTCTCTCCCTCTCTGACAAATAAATAAATTAAAAAAAAAAAAAAAAAGAACATCTCCCCAAGCTTATTTTTCCTAGCTGATCAAATCAGTGTGCATTGACTGACACTCTGGGATTTCAAGTTTAAATAAACCAATAATCAGCAGGTACATTCAGATTTTTCCAGGAGTGTTTTCTTGACAATCACACAAGAACAGTGTTCACAGTCAGTAAAAGTAGATGCCCTGGTGTATTTGTTCCTTTAAAAGAAAAAAAAAAAAAGTTAAACTGTTTATTTTGTTATTTTGAGATAACTCATATTTTATCCTCTAAGACATTAAACAGAGAGATGCCATGTATTATTTACTGGGTTTTCTCCAGTGGTAACATCTTGAAAACTATAGTACAGTATCACAACTTAGATACTGACATGAATACACTCAACATCCAAGATATTTCCATCACCATGAGGATTCCTCATGCTGCCCTTCTATTGTCACACCCCTTCCATCCTACTCCCACCCCCGCCCTAACAACCCTTAAACACTAATCTGTTTTTCATTTCTATAGTTTTATTATTTCAAGAATTTGGAAATTAGTTATATAGAATGTAACCTTTGGGGTTACAGTAAAATCTGGGGTCACTCAGCATAATTCTCTTGAAATCATCCAGGTTTCTGAGCGTTATCAATACTTGGTTCTTCTTTTTTGCCGAGTAGTACCACATTCTATGGATGTACCATAGTTTGTTTGTGATTACTCATCAGTTGAAGGACATCTGGGCTGTTTCCAGTTTGGAGCTATTAGGAAAAGAGTTGCTGTAAATATTCATGTACAGGTTTTTGCATGAATATAAATTTTCATTTCTTTGGGATACATGCCCAAGAGCCAAATTGCTGGGTCGTATGGTAAGCATATGTTTAGGTTTTTTCTTTTTTTCTTTTTTCTGGAGGGTGGGAGGAGGTTTGGGGGAGACAGTAGGGGAGGAGGAGAAGGTGAGAGAGGGCAAGAATCTTAAGCAGGCTCCACATCCAGCATGGAACCTGACACAGGGCTCAGTCTCACCACCCTGAGACCGTGACCTGAGCCAAAATCAGGAGTCAGACACTTAACCAACTGAACCACACAGGCGTCCCAGCGTATGCTTAGTTTTTAAAGGAAAATGACAGATTGTCTTCCAGAGTTGCTGTACCATATTACATTCTCATCATCAATAACATGAGCGATCCAATATCCTCACCAATGTTTGGGGTTATCACTATTTTGCTTTGTTTCATTTTAGCTCTTCTAATAGGGGTGTAGTGCTATCACATGGTTTTAAACCACATTTTTCTAATGGCTAATGATGTTCAGCATCTTTTAATGTGTTTACTTGCTATCTGTATATCCTCTTGGATGAAATGTCTCTTCTTATCGCTTGCCCATTTTCTATTTGGATTATTCGATTTTTTTTACTGTTGAGTTGTGAGAGTTCTTTATATTGTTTAGATATTTGTCCTTTGTCAGGTATGTGGTTTGAAAATATTTTCTTCCAATCTGCAACTTGTCTTTTCACCCTTTTAATGGACTTTTTTATGGAGCAAAAGTTTTTAATTTTGACAAAGACTATTTATCAGTTTTTATGGATTGTGATTTTTGTGTCAATTGTAGGAACATTTGAACTAGCCCTAGATCCCAAAGATTCTCTTTGAGGTTATTACCTCAAAGTTTTATACTTTTATGTTTACATGTAAGTCTGTAATCCACTTTGAGTTCATTTTTGTATGGGATGTATAAATTTTGTATAGATATAAGTCAAATTTCTTTTTGTGCCTGTGGATGATCAATCACTCCAGTACCATTTGTTGAAAAGACTACCTTTCCTCCATTGAATTGATTTTGCATCTTTGTCAAAAATCAGATGGTCATATTTGTGTGGGTCTATTTCTAGCTTCCCTGTTCTGTTTCATTGATCAACATGCTTATTTCACTGAAATACCTAAGTCTTGATTACAATCAAAAGGTAATCTATTGTTATATTTATTATTAATAACACACTATTATATAGATATATAATATTAAACCTAATATTAGTATATTAAATAATATACTATTACATAATACATCTTGAAATTAGACAATTCCTCCCAATATATTTTTTCTGAAATTGTTTTAGCTATTCTAGTTCCTTCCTTTGCATTTCAATATAAAGTTTAGAATAATTTTATGTATCTCTACCAAAAATTTTCCTTTATATCCATTTGAGAAGAATTGACATCTTTACTATGTTGAAACTTGCAATCCATGAACATGGTATGTCTTTCCAAATCTCTTGGGTTTCTTTCATCAGCATTTTATAGTTTTCAGCATATAAGCTCTATACATTTTTTAGACCTATACCTAAGTGTTTAAATTTTGAATTATTTTAAATTAATGTTGTATTTATGTTTCTATGTTTTATTTCCTTTTTCTTTTCACCGTATTATAACAGCTAGAATAAAACTCAAAGCATAAATTGAATAGATGGTAAAAGTGAACATCCTTGACTTATTGCTGATCTTATGGGGACAGCATTTAGTTTTTTAACATTACATAGAATGCTCACTATAACATTTTCTTTTTTTAAAATAGAAGATCTTTGTCAAATTGAGATGTTTCCCTCTATTCTTAGTTGTCAGAGTTTTCAATCATGAATGGGTGCTGAATTTTTCTTCATCTATCAATATCATCATATGATAATTCTTCTTTAGCCTATTTATGGTGGATTATATTGATTGATTTTCAGAATATTGGACCAGATTTGCATCCATGGAATAGCCTTTAACTGGTCGTGGTATATAATTCTTTTTATATATTGCTGAATGCTATTTATGGGGTACAATATTAAAGATTTTAAATCAGTGTTTGTGAGGGATATTGGTCTATGTGTTTCTCTTTTTCTGCTGTTTGTGTTCAGTATTAGGATAATATTTGTCTCATAAATAAATTGGAAACTGTCCCCTCTAGTATTCTCTAAAAAAAATAAATTGTGTAGAATATGTGTGTGCTAAGTCTTCTTTAAATATTTGTTAGAATTATCCAACAAAACCATCTAGGCTTGGAGTTTTCTTTTTGAGAGAGTTTTAAAATTACAAATTCAATTTCCTTAATAGATACATGGTTATGCAAATAATCTAATTCATATTCAGTGAGTTGGGTCAATTTGTATTATTGAAGAATTGGTCCACTCCATCTAAGTTGTCTAAGTTCTGTGTTTAGGGCTTGTAGTTTTCCATTATTGTCTTTAGATGTCTGTAGTGATATGTCTGTTTCATTCCTGATTGGCAATTTGTGTCTTTCTCTTTCTTATTTGTCAGTCATGCTGGAAGCTTGGCAAGAAGCTTATCTATCTTTTCAAAGAACAAACTCATGGCTTCATTGATTTTCTCTACTGTTTTTCTGTTTTTCAATTTCATTTATTTGTGCTATTATTATTATTTTGTTATTGTTATTATTTTGCCTCAGGTTGATTTTACACTTCTTTTTCTTGATTCTTGAGATTGGAGTATGGATTATTGTTTTGAGACTTTTCTCTTTTCTGATGTATTCAATTAGTACTATCAATTTCCCTCCGAGTACTGCTAATGTTGTGTCCCACAAATTCTGCTAAGTTCTATTTTCATTTTAATTCTCTCCAGTGCATTTTTCTTTGATTTCCTCTTTGATTTATGGCTATTTAGAAGTGCGTTAATTAGCTTCCAAGTGTTTAGAGATTTTCCCTTTATATTTCTATTATTGGTTTCTGGTTTGATTCCATTTTGATCAGAAAACACACTCTGTATGATTTCAGATTTGTTGATAATTACTTTATGGGCCAGAATATGGCCTATCTTGGAATATATTTGTTGGCATTGGAAAAGAATGTAAGTTTTTTTATTGTTGGGTGTATGGTCTAAAAATATCAATTAGATACTGTTTGTTGATGATATTAAGTTCTATATGCTTGCTAATTTTCTATAAGTTGTTGTAGTTATGTTGAAGTTTCCAACTATAACCATGGATTTGTCTATTTTTTTTTCTATTTTACCAGTTTTTATTCCACACATTTTGTAGCTCTTTCATGTATACACATTCAGGGTTGTTATGTTTTCTTCTTGGATATTCCTTCTTATCATTTAATGATGTGTATTTCTGTCTCTGGTAAATTTTTTGCTTTGAAGTTCTTTTATTTGATACTAATGTTGTTATTCCTGTTTTATTTGATCAATGTTTGCTTAAGACATAGATATAATGTGTATGAATTACATGTATACATATATATCTAAGTATATATAACATATTCATATATTATATATGTGTACATATATATAAAAACATATGTTGTCTCTATGCTTTTACTTTAAATCTGTGTATATCATTGTATTTGAATTGCATTCCTTTTGGACAGTAGATAATTAAGCCACATTTTTTTTTAAATCCACTAAGCATATCTCTGTCATTTAGTTTGTGTATCCAGACAATTTACATTCATTTAATTTTTTTTTTAAGAGAGAGAGAGAGGAGGTGGGGGCAGAGAGAGAGAGAGAGAGAGAAACTTAAACTGGCTCCATGCCCAGCTCAGAGCCCTACATGGGCCCAATCTCATGACCCTGAGATCATGACCTGAGCTGAATCAAGAGTCAGAGGCTTAACCAACTGAGCCATCCAGGTGTCCCTCAATTTAATTATTGATATGTTATGGCTTAAGCCTTCCAGTTGAGTCTATGTTTTTTTCTCTTTGTTTTTCATATCACCTGCCTTCCTGTGTGTTATTTAAATACTTTTTAGAATTTTTAGAATTTTGTCTTCCTAATATTTGTCAGTGTATTTCTTTGTGTAGTTTTTTAGAGGTTGCTTTATGTATTAGATTTTATATACATAACATCACAGTATACTGGTGTCTTCATTTTACTTGTTCAAGTGAAGTACAGAAACTTTACGGCCCTTTTTTTAACCTTTATCCAAACCCATTTATAATGAGCTTAAGTGTTTCCTCTACATACACTTAGAACCACATCAGACATTGTTAAATTTTTGTATCTGCCATCAAACATAATTTAGAAAACCTCAGAGAAGGAAAGTCTCTTATTTTTAATCATATTTTTGTTACTGAATTCTTTATTCTTTTCTAAAGGTCCAAGAGTCTTCTTTTATCATCTCCTTTCTGTTTAGAAAACTTCCTTAACTATTCTTTCAAGGTGGGTCTACTATTGAAGAGTTCTAATATTCATCCTTCATCTGATAATGTCTTGATTTCCACTTCATTCCTAAAGGATATTTTCCATGAACATAGGATTCTGGATTGACAGTTCTTTTCTCTCACCCATTAAAAATGTTGTTCTCATTACTTCTGGCCTCCCTGTTTCTGATGAGAAATTTACTTACCAAAATTGTTTTTCCTCTAAAGGAAGATTATATTTTTCTCTTGCTTCTTTCAAGATTTTTTTCTTTGTCTTTAGTTTTCAGAAGTTTGACCAAGATATGTTTTGGTTATGAATGCCTTTTTTTCCCCCTTACTTGTGTTTTGCTCAGCTTCTTAAATCTGCGTGCCTTTTACTAAATTTGGGGAGTTTGGGGCCATTATTTTTTTTAGCATGTTTTATGACTTGCCCTCTCTCCTTTCTCTTTCTGGGACTCCAATGGCACAAATCTTTTTTTATGGTTCCACAGTTGCCTGAGTCTCTGTTTACTTTTTTTTTTTTTAAGTATATTTTCTCTGTGTGGTTCAGACTGGATCATTTTTATTGTTTTCTCTCCTTGTTAACTGGCTCTTTCCTTTGCCTCTTTCATTTTTTTATTTATCATAGTTATCATACTTCTCAGTTCTAAAATTTCTATCTGCTTATTCTAGAGAGCTTTTATTTCTTTGATAATAATTGTTTGTTTCAACAATGTTCATAATTTCTCATCGAAGCATTTTCATGACAGCTGCTTTAAAATCTTTGTGAGATAATTCTAATATTTCTCTTATCTTGGTGTTCACAAGTATTGATGTCTCTTTATATTCAGTTTGAGGTGTTTCTGCTTCTTTTTATGACAAATGATTTTCAGTTGAAACCTGGACATTTTGTGTATTATGAGACTCTGGATATTATTTAAACCTTCTATTTTAGCTAGCTTCCTCTGACACTACTCCAGCAGAGAAAGGGGGCACACCTTGTCATTGCCAGGTATAGCGCTGACACCTGAGTGGGAAGCCTCTGTTTTCCTGCTGGGTGGGGGTGAGAGTTTCTATTCCCCAGGAGGCCTCCACTGATACTTTCCTAGCTAGGAGGGATATCATTGGTTTGTTACAGACCCCATAATGGCTTCTGCTGTCACCTTACAGGTTGCGAAATTGTAGGGTTGGACAGTTTCTAATGTCCTAGACCTCCATTAGGCTTCCTCTGTCTAATGCAGCCATAGTAAGGAAGGAGAAAGTCACCTCAGTATTGTTGGGTTCAGGTTGAAGTCCAGGATCCCTATGTAGGCCCCACTGCCATTACATTGGGTTAGGGTAGGGAACTTGTTGTCCCTTGACAGGGACTAAAGTCCCAATTTCCTACTCAGACTTCCTTACACCATTCTAGGGTTGGGGAGAGGAAGTTGGGATGCTTTGTTCTAGGCTACCAAGTGTCTGCAGGAGACTTTATTTTTTTTTTAAAGATTTTATTTATTTGATAGACAGAGATCACAAGTAGTCAGAGAGGCAGGCAGGGAGAGAGGAGGAAGCAGGCTTCCTGCTGAGCAGAGAGCCCGATGCAGGGCTCGATCCCAGGACCCTGAGATCATGACCTGAGCTGAAGGCAGAGGCTTTAACCCAATGAGCCACCCAGGCGCCCCTGCAGGAGATTTCTTAATGGGCCTTTGCAGGTATGGGAGTGGCTGTGTGGTATCGGACTAGAGCAAAGTAGTATTGCCCCAGTGCTTTCTGTCTTTCTAGGCTGCTTCTTTCCTGGTCCTTTGGCTGCAAAGAACAGGCTTTTCCTGAGGCTTCTCTGGTCTGCACCAATTGGTGTCTATGGGTTGCCGGTTTCTTCCACTCCAAGTTTTGGATAGATGAGGTAAAAATAAAATCCAGGGAACTCACCGCAGTATTGTTCCTTGGGTTCTGAGGTCCCTGGCTGTTCTGTCCTCTTCTCTCCACTGTTCAGAATCTCCTGATGTTTGTTTTATGTACGATACCCAGAGTTTTTAGTTGTACCTAGCAGGAAGATTAGGAAAAACTGTCTACTACATTTTCCTGGAAGCGAATCTTCCCATTTCCTTTTTTTTTTTCTTTTCTTTTTTCTTTCTTTATTTATTTGGCCGGACAGCATACAATCTTTGCCCTGGTTTCTATAGGAAACTTAAACAAAATTAAGAAAAAGTAACTAATAAATTTTCCATTAAGGAGAAAATTTGAGACAAAGAACCCATGTCTATCTGTAATGTACTTTTCAATATCCATTTCATTTCTACTTTCCAACTTCTACTAGTTTGTTTCTTGACTACTTTATCACCAGTAAATGCTCCTTTAGTGTTTTATGGCAACGCTTACATTTAGAAGTAAGCTTTTTTCACTAGAAAATTATCATTGAATGACTTCTGCATGGGGGCATGTTCATGTGATTCATTGCTGTTCCCCTGTGCCTGTCACACGGCCAACCCACATATGAGTTCTTAATAAATATCTGCTGAATAAGGGAATGAGAACTGAAAATTTAAATTTTTCATTCTATGAGAGCTTATCTCCTTTATTCTTTCTGTGCTGAAGCATGGGACACATGTGTCTGCCGCCTGTGCTTGATTCCCACCGGGCACTCTAAGCATGTGCTTAGGGCATTAGCAAAATTTGCCCAGAATTCCGCCTTCTAGAATAAAGCAATTTTAATTTCAGCACATGTGTCAGTTTTTGCTTTATGGTGTAGCGTTGTTTGAATTTTGAATTACAAATGGGGAGGACACCAGAATGGTTCCCGTGTGTGTATGTGTGTGAGCCCATGCACATTCGCTCCTGTCACTTCTAAAGAAAGTGACCCAAAGAACATGACACAAAAAAGACCACAGACTGTTTTGTTTCCTAGATCCCGGAATCTTTATGTGTGTGTGTTGGGGAGTGGGGGATGATGAGTTTTTAAGCTAATCATCGTTTGATGATCTTTTAAAATCTTTGCCCTGTGATGTGCAATGTGTGGGCATCCATACATGGAGGAGGGGTAATGTTAGTCCATCATTTTGTAAAGTCCTGAATATAGTTTTAAATTTTTTGGAAGTAACGATACTTGAGATAAAGATCTCCCATCCTTGAACCGTTTTTAAATGCAGGTAATAGAACATGATTCTTCTCAGTACTCCTGAGTATGTTTGGTTTAAATACTAATCATAATACTTGCTCTCCCACTTGGCTTTAGAGTGTGCTTAAAGTAATGGTGAAAGATTGAATTCACTAGACTTTGGTTAGAAAGTATGGAAATGTTCGTCCACCGACACTTTCGTCGCCTGCTGGAATGGAAATTCACTGGGGCGGGGGGACCGTTTCATTTTATTGCCTAAGAGGTGTTGATAACATGCCCTACATCTTTCCAAGGCATCTTTCATGCCAAGCAGACAAACTGTAGCTAGCGAAGGAACAGAAAGAGCACGTCTTACAGGAGTCACTCTCAGCAAACTTACACAGCAGCCGTGCTAGGTGCTGATGAGGATTACCACAGAACCCAGTTGCAAGATTTTGTGTGGTCGAGGAGACAACTGCCTCTCTCAGGGGACCACTTCGAAGGGGGTTGCTGCGATAATGCATCCCTACTGTTGCGGGTGGATTTTGTGGCCAGGGAGTACAAAATCAGTGCCAGATAAAATAGAAAGTAAGAGAAAGCGAGAAGAATCTCACAGATTTTAAACCTTAATGTGAGAGACTACAACAAATGTCCTGAGCTTGTTGCATTTACTAGTTAGGAAAAAGGAGACGGAGGAAGGGATGCGTTTAACTCAGAAAACTTGCAGGGCTTCGGTCTTTTCATTTGAGAACCATTTGGGTGTGTTGTGAGATCAAGTTGCAGAGTAGGCATGTTCAGACCTCTATTTGCTACAGTTAGTAGGAAAGATTCCCCCCCACCCCACCTTAAATACAAGAAGCCAGAGTCTTCTGTGCAAACTGAAACAGGCGTTGCAAGAATCAGATTCACTTTGGACGAATCTTCACATTGCAAGTCATCACTGCATTAGGCAGCACAATTCCATCTCTGGTTGATGGGCAGAAAAAGTGGGCAGCTTGCCAGGTAGACGTTTCCATGACTCCCAGCCCCCAAAGGTGATGCGTTTTTCAGCTAATTCAATGAAGAGTGGGCTGAACTTTGGGTCTAAACGAGACAATAGCTGCCTTCGCAGTATCAGCAGAATGGTTGATGGGAATGCACTCTACATTTGGCAGAGAATCATGTGACCTTACGACTGAGAATTTGTGATGGTGCCAACGGAGACTTGGAAAGCAGCAACCGTCCTGACTTTTTTCTTCTTTTCTAGCATGGCTCAGAAAATGGTGGATCTTAATACTTGACTTTAGCCAGACTCAGCAAGCGACTGAGCTTTGAAGCACAACTTCGCCTTTATTCTGGGTTTTTGGCAGGCCACCAGGAGGCTGTCCCTTTCACGCCTGATAAATTCTGCTGCTTATCTCTAAATAGGAAAAAAAAAAAAAAGAAAAATATAAACAGAATATTGAGGCATAACAAGTGAATCCTAAAATTGTATGTGCTTTTTGTTTTTTGGCTTTTCTTACTGCCGGGTTTTTTTTTTTTTTTTTTTAATGTTAATACCCTTTCTGCTTGCTGAAGAATCCAAGTACTTTTTTTTTTTTTTTTTTTTTTTTTTGGTTTATAATGAACAGGCATTTGAACAGGGCAAACAGGACGGCCGCAGCACTGAGCATGAGATCATTGCAGCCGGGTAGCAAACTGGCACCCTGCCTTCTCACCCTTTTGGTTCAGGAGACAAACGTGTGCTATCCTCATTTCTAAAGTCAGCTCAGCCTGGAAGGATTCCTGGTCTCTCCCACCTTCTACCATTCCGCTGCCAGGGACAGCAAGGATTGGTGCAGCTTCTGCGCAGTGCTTTGTGCCTGGAATACCGAGAAGGAAGAAAAAGAAGACAAGCACCCTGATCCTTTTTTCCAAGAAATAACAGGAACCCCGAAGAGAAAAAAAAAATCTGAGTTTGTCCTACTCCATGCAAGAGTGCTGAAAAAAAAAATGAGACGCTCCTGCTCAAAAACAAAAACAAAAACAAACAAACAAAAATCCAAACCAAAACAAACCAAAAAAAAAAGCAAACATTGGCTTGTATACCTACAGAGACATCGGGCTTTGTAAAGCAGCTTTGTAAGGCAACATAACCAAATGAGCCTTCCTTATTTTTATTCTTTCAAAATGTGGCATAATTAGCAATGTATTGCACTTGGTGAAATCGCACCTTTCATATCAGGTATAACTTTTTTTGTTGTTTCTTTTTAAGCCTACTCTTAGATAAAAGGGGATCCTTGAACTTTCAATGTACTCTTATTTAACTCATCACCCACTTTACTCTTATTAACTTCTTCCTTTTGCTCTCCTGCTCTAATCCTGACTAGAATAGAAACTTACGTAAAAATAGAAAAATGTCTATGGAAAAGACGGTACATGTTTTATTTGGGTTATACGTCGAAGTCTGGAGAGACATGAATATGTTATCTGTGCTTTTCGTGTACAGTATTAGTTTTTGCTATCTAAGAAAAGTGAACATTGAATCCTAGTTGTTTAAAGAAACTAAATCTTTTATTTGCTGTGACTCGTAATTTGAAATGTGAAAGAAGAAACTTTTTGAACTTCTAAAAAAGGGTCATGTTAGGAGATACAGTAAACTGGTGAGAAATAAAATTAGTTTGGGGGAAGTTGTATTGAAATTATTTACCAGGATTTCTGTATAGCCGAAGTAAGGATGAAAAGATCATGTTCTCAGTTGCTAAGTAGAAAAGAAGCTTGTTCCACAATAATATATTCTCTTTTAAAATATATTTTAAAAGAAGCATTTGTCTTAGGGCAGTTGCAGAGAGCGTTGGAAATATCCATTAAGTAATTCAGTGGAAAAAGTACATACAAACTTGTTTTAAGTTTAAAGCAATGATTGGCTAAGCAGATAAATGCATTGCATTCTAATTATTTTGTCTATTTGTAGGAATAAATTGCTGAGCATTTTATAACAAAACCAGTTTTGCCTGGTTCAATGGGAAAGGATTAGCAGATGTATTCCACCTATTTTAATTTTGATTAAAACTCTTTCTAAACATATTTAAAAATTGTTAAAAAGAGAAAGTGCTTCTTAAAAATACAGCATGTATAAATGAAGACTATAGTTTGCATATTAAGATTTGATGCTATAATATTCTCCATGAAAAGAATAAACTTTGAGCAAACTGTTGTGCTTTTAAAATCATATTTTATCATATTGGAAGTATGTAGGGCAAACACAGAGAAAATATTATAGAACTGATGATTTCTACCTCATTTTTTTGTTACTCTATGAAGAATTATGGGAAATTACAATTACCCTATATATGATAACATTCAAATAAAACGTTTTATTAAGTTTATCGGTTATTGTTCACTAATTATTTAAGAAATAGCTCTTGTTCCTTTATGCTGCCTCAGCTAATGGAACGTCAACTTTCACAGGCTTAATTAACATTTATAAACCTGTTTTCATGTTTCAAGATCCTTTAGTTGAAAAACATTATTTTAAATGTTATTTTTAGGAGCCATTAATCTCTACACTCTTAATTATCTTATTAAGCTCCATGCCAAATCCAAATCTCTTTTCAGCTTTCACTAGTTCATTGTGCAAAACCTAGTCGCTTCTTTAACAGCTATGCCTCCTTTCACTTTCAAAACTGTGACTGTGAAAACAACACCAACCAAAATGAACGCGTAAAAGCAAACTATGAAACCACATTATATGTCATATGAGTAGCCTTGGGTGGGGCTCTAGGAGTCTTCCAAGCCTTTAAAAAAATACTTTAAAAGGTTTTGCCCATTTTGATATTGTGTTTTCTTCTCGATCATCTACCTTCATTCCCACCATCCAGCCAGATGATCCTCCTAGACAAGCAATTGTCTGATATTTCTCCTTTTGTGGTTGTTTTAGGGAAAAACTTAAAATGGATATGAGAAGTGAAGAAGGTGATCATAGGAGAAAATCATCTCAGGTAAAAACAAAAAACAAAAGAGCAATTGCTGTTTAATATTTTTAAAGAAAAAAAAACAGTGTTGACTGTGTTTAGTTCTAAGAATTCGTTTCATAGTCTTTATGGATCTAGATGTTGGGATTTTCATTGATGGTTTGAGAATTTGTACTATTACCTACCTTTGTGACAAATTTTTGTCTGAGTTTATGATCAATGTGCAGTCTGAGTCCCTTGGAATTATGTATCTGTATATCCATTCATATATCTATATATCCATTCATGTAACAGTTGACTAGAAAGTAATTTAGAAAAAGAAAAAATATATTTTTTCATTTGTCATACCATATAAAAGGTAGTGAAATCTGGAGGGAGGCAATAAAGTTGTGCTTTTAAAAAAATATGACCTAATAAGAGAATGAAACCAAAATATACATTCTTATAGTTATGATAAAACCAAAACAAATGTTGCTTTTTATTTCACATCTAAGTTTATGAATACATGTTAAGATATTTTTGCTATAATGGAATGCAATTATGACTGTTGATTTTTTACTATAGTTTTTAGCAAGTATGGGAATAATCAGAAAATAAATAATGGTAAAAACTTACATAGACCACATTATCTATATAATGTCTATAAAACATTTTATTTTATTTCAAAATATGAGGTAATTTTTATGTAGTATTACTATTTTTCACAATGAAGATATAGGTTAGAAATGCTAAATATAGTGGATATCAGTGAAACGACTAATGATTGTACAACTTACAGTTTTGTTTCTGTTGAGCTTAAAAATCTTAAAAAACGTGTATGTGGCTGGCTTTATGTTTATTCTTTGTGTGTTTGCTTATTGTGTGGTGGTTTAACTTTTTTTTTTAATAACAATTTATTTTCCCAACCCGTTGACCAGGTAAGAGTTGTAAGTAGCTATATGTTATGCTTTAAGAATATCTTTTTAAAAAAATAAATTTATTGTGTTTAAGAGGCAAGCTAGAGCTTCTTCCATACAGTAGATCTGAAGTATAAATTGTAGTAGCAGTAGTAACACTGTTAATAGTAATAATGTTGTTAATATGTCATTAATTTTAGTTTTCTGATAATATTTATCCAAATATTGTTAATTTCAGTATTATTCCAACTATAGACACATATGTATACATTTAAGACTTTTTAGTGACTTCCTGTGTTCTCTGCCTAGTCAACAAGATCTTACTTGTTTTATGAGAAAGTTACAATGTTACCCATTCCTTAAAACCACTAACTGAGGTTTTACAAAAGAGTTAAAACAAGCACAGTCTGACTCTTACACAATTAGGTTAATAGTTAATTTGGTCTTAATTATAGGCTGGTAATACTACATTCATGCTTCACAATTACATAATTCATACATGCATGTATGGATCCTTTTTTTTTCTTTTAAAACTAATTATTAATTAGAACAGTCCAAATCCAAAATATTCCCCATTAAAACAAAAGTAATCTGTGAAAAATATTTCAGTATACGATTCTTTAAATTCTCATGTATATAAACCTGTATTTAGTGCAGAATATTCACGAAGGCCTTTAACTGGGAATATGCATACTAAGATTATTTTAGCATTAAAAATATTTATGGTGAAGGATCAATATTAATATTTCATCTGATTTTGTCAGATATTTACAACAAATCCTGCATTAATAGAGAGCCCAAGTGAGATGTTGCCCATTGGCATAAACCCGTAGATCCGATCTTGTGGTGTAGTGGACTGCGCAAGCTCGCTTCTATGGGTCTGTGTCAGTGTGGTAATCTAACAAAATGTTATAGCCAAATACTGTTAAATAATATCTCAGCCAAACTCCTGTTAAACTTTAGTCAATTACTTTTTAAGTATTTATATTTTCCTTTGTTTCTCAGGTGTACATTAACCGTCATTGGTCTTTAGAGGCAATCTCCAATTGTTGACCTCTAGGAAGGGTTTATAGCATAGCCATTCAAAGTTGGAATCCAAGTATAGTAAATTACTTAAGAAACTTGAATTTTTTATAGCAAGGTTTGAAACAAGAGCTGAATAGAACCAATTCAGAAACTTAAGTTCACATTGTAGTGATTAGTACACCTCATCAACTTCAATAAGAAAATTAAGAGCTGTAACTGGATTTATGTATTACTATTAAGCTGATTTCTCTTAAATGAAGTTGAATGCTATTGGCTTTTAATATTATTAATTGCTAGTAGGACTATATGTCAGGAGAGATGTCAGAGGACATTTTGTATGACCTGTGCTGGAAACCCAAGAGGTTAGGATAATCCTAGTAGACACATATTAAGTCTATTGGTGAAATGTTAGAATATTATATCTACATCCTTGCCAAGCCCTTAGGTGTATGGCCGCCATATTTGGAGGAGCTGACTGAAGATATGATAAGGAGTTTGAAGCAACATTGGAAGCTGTGTGCATCCGGGTTGAGGTAGTAGGTTGTATGGTTTAGAGTTACACCCTGGGAGTTAACTGTACAACCTTCTAGCTTTCCTTGGAGCACACTTGAGCCATCGAGGAATACTTCACCACTTTTATCTGATTGAGCCAATTTCTGTGCAAGAAGGTAATGTGTCATGAGTATTTTGGATAATCAGTTTGAGCCTTTCTTACATTAAAATGAGCCTTTTATCCCTAAATACTAGATTATTCCTTTTACATCTACTTATAAAAACTGGCAAGTTGGTATTTCTAATAGGTTGTTACTCCATGAGAAAACATTTTTAAGAACGGGTGAGTAGTGACTTAAACCACATTGATATTTGAATTTTTCAGTCACAGATTCACAAAATTTGGCTCTCAATTTTACAAACTGATCATTGGTCTTTTTTTCATTTTTATTGGCAACTTAGACACTGGAATTAAAAAAAAAGTCTTCTAGTGTCAATGACTTCATAGTACATTATCTGAGTCTTTCTTATGACACATCACTTTCTCCCTTATGTTATGGTTATCTATGTGCTTGTTTACTTTTTTTCCAGTATATACTAGACTGTAAGCCCCTTGAGGGCAAAGTCCATGCCTTATCTTTCATTGTATCCCCTAAAGTGCTTTACACATAAGATTTATTGGATGAATGAATGGAATTTAAGATCTCACCCTCTGATGAGTTTCTATTGAATATTTGAATGAATTACAACAGTAGTCAAAAATTTGAGTATTGTTTGTTGGTCCTAAAATTTGCCTAAATTTAATTCCCATACTGCTCTGCATCAGTAATACCTGTTTTGTTTTGTTTTTACTGTGTTGAGTGTGTCCATTCATCCTAGACAAACAGTTTAAAACTTAGGATTGTTTTTTCTCTAGAATAAAAAGTATAAAGCAAACTCATTTTTATTAGTAAGTTCATTATAGTTTATAACCCTCAATTTAGATTATGTGTATTTCTTTTTAATTTTTAAATCCTTTGATTTCCAGATGAATGGTTTTTCTTTCAACATCACCTTTATAAATCAACTTTTGGTATTTTGTGTGCCTCCCTTTTCTTCTGCCCTTTATTTTCGTACAGTCACATGTGTACCAGAAACAACTCAACCAGAAACGTGTCAAGAAATTAGTAATAAATATATGAAGTATAATTGAGGATTGGATCACATTTTTGTTTGAAGGGAAGGCACCTACAATTTTCTGTCTGTACAAAACAAACAACGTCTCTTTGTAGAATGTTAACTTGCCATCAGTTTCAGTGTCGAATTTATATAGAACGTCTTTCCATTACAGAATTAGTTATAGACATTGAAACATTGAATACATTAGAAAAGATTTTTAGATATAAATATGTTAAGAACCATAAGATCCTGCCAGTGTGGTGATAAGCCTCCTATAGAACACTCTGGCACCCGGAATATCTCAGAATCCAGAATTTACCGGCAATGGCGAAGAAGGAACTTTTGTATCACCCATAGGAAGACCACCGGAGGCTTAGGAAGCTGAATGCCAATGATTTCAAGCAAAATTATTTGATTCATAAGCAGAGGTTAAAAATTAGTAGTCTCTAAGAAAGAAAGATCTTTTTAAGGTCTGATTAAGAGATAATGAAGATCAGGCAGGAGGCATAGACAAGAGAGTAAGAGACAGTGAAAATGAAAAGTTCAGAAGGAAAGCACTCTTAGAAAAGAGAAACAATTATAACGGTAACAGTTCTACATACAGGTGGGAGAAACTAACAACTGAGTGATAAACAATTACATCTTTTTCAGTAGTTTAGCTTTTGAGAGCCTGCATTCCCTTTCCTCTGTGTGTGTGTGTGTGTGTGTGTGTGTGTGTGTATTCTAATACTCTTGTGTACAGATTTGGAGACCAAGTCAGTGTCATTGATGGGCCAAATAGGATACTATTTTCAAGAAATACCTGTTTCCCTGTGGTACAATAGAGTTAAGTATATCACAGAAATCAACTGTGAGGTGCAATTTAAGAATAAGCTTATGAAAATGCTATCACAAACGCATAAAATCATGGTCTCTTATCTACCCTATCTAAAGGGAGCTGGTATTCTAGAAGAATAGCCGAAAAATCACAAAGATGTAGCTATGATCAAAAGTGTTAGTCATGCAAAGTCATAATAATTCTGAAAGGCAAGGATATAATTAGCATCAATGCAGAAAATAAAAACTCCTCTGGAGGGTGAGAATAATGCTGGGAGTTATTTAACTTAGTATATTTTATGAAAAAAATGGCAGATGACAAATACACAAATTGATAGGATAATCTTAAAGAAACCAAGATTCAGGACCACTGCTGGTATCAATATCTAGAAATAAACCTTGGGGAAATAATGTACATTTAGAGAGTTAACATTCAGTGAGGGAGCAACTGTGCAGATTGCATAATTCCTGTAAGAATTTTAAGTGTCAATTTTTACTAGATAGCAAGGTTTCTGCATTTGGTAACAAAAGAAGTATGAAAATTCAGGAAACAAATATCAGTGAATTATGCTTTACCAATATTTCTCTTGATGTTTTGAGACTTGCGTATATATCTTTATATTCATAGTAGCTGATTTCCTTTAAATGCTTTGTGGAATGAGGCAGGAAGGAGTTAGAAGCACAGAAGCTTCTAAGGAGGGAGAGAGAAAGGGAAAGGAAAACCAACTGCAAAGCAATTGATTGGATCATACTAGAGAAGTCTAATTTAGTTCATAATACTGGTTCATGTTAATGTTCTCACATTGGTTCTTATTCATATTAGTTCAATGAACTATGAGGAAATCAGATAAGTTGTTTGGCAGTTGGACTGAGCCTTCTTGGAAACAGTCCAGCAATACATGGACTATGCTATTAGAATAAATGAGTCACTTTCTGTAAATAATCATTTTGTTTCTCTTATTCCCTGTTATCAAATACTGACTCATGAGCATAGGTGATTCCCCAAGATTCCCCAAATGATGTGATACAGTATTCTGCCACCCTGAACATTATTTCATACCCATGCCTACCTTCTCTTCCACAAAATATAGGGCTAATTATGGAGGTCACTGAACTTGACTGTATTCATGGGAGCTCCCTAAAAGACCTATAGTGAATGCCTGTGAAAGACCATTAGGTGAAGGTTCAGACACACCAAAAGAGCATTTGTCTCTTACTTGCTTGCTCATTGCCACCATCCACTACGCCTTCCAAACAAACCTACTACTTGTTAATATCATGTTCTTTGGGATTCATGTATATCACTTCATCCCCAAGCCTATACTCTTTACTCTTTGTCTAAGGACCTTCTCAATTTTGAATCCTCATAGTCATTGTAACTTTCATTCCCGCAGAGTTTTCTCTAGCTTCCATTAGTAGTAACTCCAAGTGCCCAAGGGGTCAGTGACTTACCTTTGTACCTCCTTCAGTGTATGTGCCTTTTTCTTAACTTGAGTAGAACTTCCGATCATTTATGGGCAATAGTGAGAACCTATGCACACCTTAGAACAAACTGTGCTTTGGCAGTAAATTCCTGTGTTATCTGAGATTCAGAATATATCATTATGGGCTAAGGAGGGGTTTTGTTTGTTCGTTTGTTTGTTTTTTAAGACTGTCTATGAGGTCTAACTGAGCCTATGATATACCATCTGAGGGTGACTTATGAAACTAGCTACTCTGGATTATTTACAAGTTTAAGCCCCTTATGCACAGACGTATCTGTCTTTTCAAAATTCACAAATTCCCTACCCTGGGGCCTTCATATAGGATGAAATCTTTGGTGAATGAACAAAAAAAAATGAAACAAAAACATTATGTGATACAGTAGGGCTATTCTAAATTTAGATGGACTTCTTCAAGCTTTTAAAGTTTAGGAATTTAGAATTTAAGAGAAATTAGGCATATCACTTTTAACTTTGGGCAAGTTTGATGGTAGTTCTTGGTTTTTAAGTTGGCATTGTGTTGTGTATACCTTCATTTTTAACTTCTCTCTGCTCCATATGGTGTGTGTGAGTTAAATAAACTACCCACGTTTCTCTCCTTTATCTGATCCCTCTTAACTCCTAATTCTGTTTCTCTTCACTATAAACCGCTAGAATACTTAGTTGACCCCAATCATATTCAGCCTTATGTATCCCTTTACTTATTATATGTTTAGACAGTACATAGTGAAGTTACTTTGTAAGTCGTGTAATTCATAGGTACTTTTACCTAGTAGGAACTTAAATAGTACTTGATTGAAATTAAACATAAAATCTAGATTTATACATGGTAAGAACTTTAGAGATAAATAGCCCATTTTCCAGATGACCAAACTGAGGCCCAGAATGCTTAACAATGTTTGTCAGAGCCAGTCTACCAGTAATGGATATGGCCTAGACTTCTATCCAGGTTAATGATCTATGCAAGAAGATATATATTGTGTTTGCTATCCATAGATTTTTAGGTAACATAATAAAACAAATTTTAATAAATTGAAATAGGATAATAAGGTTTCATTTTTGGAAGAGTACAAAAAACACAGTAATTTATCTGCAGACTCAAATATGATAGATATATAATTAGTATCATTTAAAATGAACTCCGTATTCATTTTTTCTTTTCTTTTCTTTTTTTCTTTAAAGATTTTATTTATTTATTTGACAGACAGAGACCACAAGTAGGCAGAGAGGCAGGCAGAGAGAGGAAGGGAAGCAGGCTCCTTGCTGAGCAGAGAGCCCGATGTGGGGCTGGATCCCAGGATCCTGGGATCATGACCTGAGCCAAAGGCAGAGGCTTTAACCCACTGAGCCACCCAGGCAACCCTATTTTTTCTTTTCAAGTAGAAGTGCAGTCTTATTTTTCTAGGCCTAGAGAAAAATTTATCTACATTCTAGATTCACTATGGTGTTTCCCCTCCTTCAGAACCCTTCTCCAGGGGAGAGGACTATAGCCTCGCTGTTAGTGGTGTCTCTCAAGTAAAAAGGAAAGAACTGTGAACTGGTTAACCTGTTAGCGTTATGTTGCCTGGAAGAATAAAAGTTAATATGAAATAGTAACCATAACTGAGTCCAAATTCAGAGGTCAACTGCCTTTATCCCCCATAAGATATGCAAGATATCATTATGTAAAATACTGTTACCAGGGACCATGAACTTAAATAGTGTCAGGGTCTAAGCAGTATAGTGAGCCAGACTGAAGACAAGAGGAAGTAATAGGGACTATGATAGACCAAAGAAGGCGCACTCACTTTCAAGGTATTTTAAAATGACTTCATCAGTCAACCTAAATTTGGCTCCCAAGGGCAACCAGTTTTCCATCTGTGATATGAAGGCATCACATATCAAAGCAAATTACAATAAATCTGCTCTTTTAATGAACCTAACAGCATCTTTTCTTACAGTTGATCTGGATAACTGGTAGTATGATACTTTTAAGTCATTCTAAGGTGTATAAAAAAGATAGATTCTTACACACTTCTATGTTGATGCTGTTATTCAGATAGACACATATGATCCATGACAGTCTAAATATTTCCTTGAATTTAGTGACTAGTGAAAAATATGTACTGCAATAACTACCGATTGCAATGTTAGTTTGACATTATTTTAATGAAAGAAGTGTAGTAGCAGTGGGGCGCCCCCGTGGCTTAGTTGGTTAAGCATCTGACTCTTGATTTTGGCTGAGGTCATGATCTCAGGGTCTTGGGATCCAGCCCCTGCATTGGGGTCTGCCCCTCCCCCTGCTTGTGCATTCTCTCTCTCTCTCAAATCTTAAAAAAGAAAAGAAATGTAGTAGTCTACTACAGTACTACTGTAGTAGTCTAGTAGTACTATGTAGTTTTAGGTTTCCATTTGTATCTGAATCTCAATGTGCAAAACAATCAAATCCTCATACTTCTTATTTCTCAAGTAATTGATGCTATAAATAGATGGATAGATAGCATTTTGAAGTCAGAGAAAATCAAAAGGTTAAATAGAATGAACGCAATGAAAGTTCAAGGGTTCTCATCTCTATATAATGTGTTAGACTTGGGCCACTGGGTAGAGCTCAAGAATAAAGTAACTAGTATTGTTGTTAATTATATTTTATTATGTGATAATTAAAAGAGCAGTTATGCATATATCTGGAATTAGATCAGGTTCCTGTCCATAAATTTTTCAATATAATTTAATCCGATGAACTTAAATGTGGCAAATAGAAATGACATGACCAATTAGGAAAACACTGAGTTTAGAGTAATGAAAAAGACTCATGTTAGCAATGTTGCTGTATGTAGTAGAAACCTTCCTATTTAATACAGTTGGGATCAGCAGTTGATACTACACAGATTTTTTTAAAGAACTGGATCTTAAAAATTTACATATGGATACAAACACATTTTGTTTAAATTTTAAAACTTGATTATATATTTGCCAGTATTTTTATGTAAGCCAAGAACTACTTTTCAGTTTGGATTGCTGATTAGATCTTAGTATTTTTTCTTTTTTTTTAATCCCAAAATGCATCACCTTGATTTTTTTTTTAAAGATTTTATTTATTTATTTGACAGAGATCACAAGTAGGCAGAGAGGCAGGCAGAGAGAGAGGAGGAAGCAGGCTCCCCGCTGAGCAGAGAGCCCGATGCGGGGCTCTCGATCCCAGGACCCTGGGATCATGACCTGAGCCAAAGGCAGAGGCTTTAACCCACTGAGCCACACAGGCGCCCCATCACCTTGATTTTTAATTTCAGTTGTTTCACAAATGTCTTAGAGTGCAAATCTATTACAAAGAAATCTGAGAGCAGAATCCTACTTTCTTTATGATTATTTCTAATCTTTTAAAGTTGTCTTACTTATGTCCAACTCTCAGCACTTTTTAAAGTGACTGAATTTTATAAATTCTTTCCAAATGTTAAGGCTTAAGACACCTCTCATTCTTTTTATACTAATATTTAAATTGCTTTAAATAATATTTAACTAAATTGTACAATTTCACATTAACCTAATGGCATAAACTGATTTGGGAACAAACATAATGGACTTCCTGCAAGCGTACAAACCACTTGATGAAGTAGAAATATTTGAGTGTTCTAGAAATTTCTGAGGTGATGGAAATGTTCTTTACAAAGTCCAAAACAGTAACCACTAGCCATATGCAGCCATTGAGCTTATGAAATGTGGCTAGTGTGACTGAAGAATTTTTTTTTTTTAAAGATTTTATTTATTTGACAGAGTGAGAGAGATCACAAGTAGGCAGAGAGGCAGGCAGAGAGGGGCAGGGGAAGCAGGCTCCCCGCTGAGCAGAGAGCCTGATGTGGGCCTTGATCCCAGCACCCTGAGATCATGACCTGAGCTGAAGGCAGAGGCTTAACCCACTGAGCCACCCAGGGGCCCCTGAAGAATTTTAAGGTTAGTTAATTTTAGTTATTAAGATGTAAATAACTACATGTGCTAGTAGTTAGTGTATGGGACAGTGCAGTTCTGGAAAGTAACACACTTGCATTTAGCCTGCTGGAGCATCTGTGGAAAATGTCAGATAATCTAGGAAGTGGTAAATGTTTAAGAGTACTTCCTCTATAGCCAAATTAAGATTTAAGGGAATAATGGCTTGGGGAACTCAAATTGATTTGGAATTCATTTTTGTTTTATTTTATTGTTTCTTATTTGTTTGCTTATTTTGCTCCTATTTGAGTATAGATTTAATTTGAAGGGATCTTAAAAATTTATACAGAAGGAAGCCAAAACATTAGAAACTATAGAGACCTGCAACTCTTTCTGGAACATTCAATCAACACAAACCTAATTGGAAAGTAAACAACATTCCTTGTCGCAGCGGCAAAACAGAAACAAAAATGTGTTCTTAATTTAGGATCATGGATCCATAGGAGGCATAGGATGAACCTGCTGAGTCTCTGGGCCCTTTGAAAAAAATGTATATACTCTAAAGGTATCTGGTTGTGCTTATTTTTCTGAGGAAGAAGTCCCAGCTGTTCTCAGCTTATCATAGTAGGCCATCATTTCCTGAAAAAGTTAAGAATAACTTCATTGGGTTACTGCTTAATGCTTTTTAAGCATTAAAAATGCTTTATTTTTTAATTAATGCAGAAGATAATTAAGTAGTAATCTCATAGAATTGAAACCTTTTCTTACAAACATTGTAAATCTTTCTATCCATCCCTCCGCATACGTATTTCAAATCATATAGTTCACATGTATAATGAAATATGTACAATTTTAAATAAACATTGCATAATATGTAATTATATGCATTTTAATTAAGATTATATCTATAATTTAATTAATTGGTTAAACCTGGGGAATATATTTGAGAAAAGCGAGAACAGCGTAATTTCTTGGAGGGATTCAATAAAATTAGATGGCTAAAATCACTGCCATATTAACTGTGAACATTCTGCTGTAAATTATAGGAAAAATCATAAAAATATAGATTAAGCCATGTCTCAGTTTATTATATCAGTGCATTTGCAAATGTTCTTGCTTATGAATGACCAGGTCCATTAAAGTGATGTATTATGGTACAACTTATGAAACACAAAAAGACTGTCACCAGTCCCATATTCAATAAAAGGACATGAAAATATGGGGAAAATTAGTAAATTGAACTTTTATATGTTTAAGAAAAATTAAGGTACTTATGTTTTAATGTGTTTCCCTTTCTGACCAGTATTTTTGTTTAATGCATCAACCACTGGTCCAAATACATCAGGTAGGATGGACTCTACAGTAATAGTCTTAGTCCTTATTTTAAAGTGAGAGAACACATCAGAGGTTTCTGTTGTTTTCTACAACCGCATTAAATAGTAAATCCTAGGACTTAAATGTATCTTATACCAAAGGAGCTGATTTCAGCTACTTTGTTATAATGCCTTCCATGACAGGGGCTTGGCAATCTGCAAGTTGTAGGTACCCACATTCAAAGTTGGAGAGTAAGACTTGCTCCTCTCCGTCTAGAATGAAACTTCAGCCCCACTTGTTGAACTGGTCAGTCCTTTTTGTTTCTTCCAGAAATTTCCTAGACAAGTATTTCTTTACTTTAGAGCTTCACATGACAAAAGTTCAGTGGATTCTTTTCTGTTTGATTTTTTAAAACATTGAATACTGTAAAGTTGCCATAAAACAGCAAATATATTTATTTTTAATGGGAATTTATCAGCTCTGTGTGATAAAATGTTTAATGATTAAGAGAAACACTGAGCAGCATCTCTCTATTACATAAAAGATTACTTCTGTTTTTAAAGTATTTCAAAAATGGAAGCATAATAAACAATGCAGACTACTTGAGATTAACTGATTAATATTTGGAAAGGGTCTATCATTCCTTACATAATCTAGGGACTCAGAGAAGACCTCGTTTTTCCTTCACCCTCCTCTAAAAATATTAGCTTGACACTTGCTTATTATTCCCTGCCTTTAGTTTTAAGACCTCTTAGAACAGTGGTTCTCAAACTAATCACTCAGGGACCTACAGAGTGGGGGGGGGGGTGAGGGGGATGGCGGTGGGGAATATGGGATAGGAGGTGGGTGTAGTTTGAAAAAGTTCTCAGTGTTATTCAGATTTTCCATCTGTATGGGCACTCATTCCCATAGGCATCCATTATCTGGTAAGATTTCAGAGGCCTCAGAAAGGTCACCTGTGCCAGAAAATAGCTTGGTCTTTCACTGTGCATTAAACTTGCAACACAGATGGACTGTTCCCCCTCCCCAGTAATAAAGGAAATTGAACTCCAGCCCTGGAGTCAGACACACCTGAATTTATAGCAAGTCTTGAGTCAACGACTACTACAAAAACCGACCTTTTCACCAGGGCTCTCTGATCTCTATCTTTAAGGTAAAAATTATGATACCAGTATTGCAAACTTTTTGTGAAGATGAAAAGATTATATGCATATAACATTTAGCCAGCATGATACCTAGCAGATAATAGGAGTTGAAAGAACATGATTATTATGACCATCATTGCTATATGAAATGGTCCAGTGTACTGTTCACTTACTAAATGTCCACATGTCCAGTGCTGTGGAATTTACATGGGCAGAGGAAACACTGGGAGGTGTTATTTTCTCTGAGACCGCTCCCTGGATTCCTGATCATTGTGGCTTTGCTGCCTGCATTTATTCTGAATATGTCACATTTCAAATATTCTCCTTGTCAGGTCATGGTAGACAGGAAGTCTCACCTTTTCCTTCTGGCATTATAGTCCCTCTACCTATGTCTGAAATTAGTTCTTTTCAGGATTTGTAAACATAAGCAATGTATCACTACTGGGTATATACAAATGAAATGAGAATGCTTAAGACCCTTATTGGTTTTCCCATCTGTAAAATGGGGGTAACAATCCCTTCTTGTTGCATTTATCTCTAATACATCTGTCTCTCTTGCTGTGACTGTCTCTCTCCCTCCCTCCTCTCTCTTCCCTTCTCCCTTTTGTGTAGGTAGATCCTGCTTATATTTTTATTGCTTAATTCTCTGCGTAATATCTGTCTCCACTACTGCACATAAATCACTTTTTTAATATCTAGCCAAATGCCAAAAGCAAGAACATTATATTTACTAGATAAATGAATTATTGAATTAATTAAATCGATGAGAGCAGTTAGAGAAATGCAGACTTTAGCTCGTGTGAAACTGGAAAGTATTAGGTGCAGTGTAATTAAAATACTCATTGTTGGCCTATCTTGGTCATCATCTTGGTCAGGTGATGCCACTGGAAGCTAGGTCAGTCCTGTAATTTCTTCCTAACACAGTCCTTTCTTATAAAGCTAATCATTTCAGTCTGAGTGAGTGCATAGGCACCATGCCTGAGGGATTAGATTGATGACATTAAATTTGTTTCTCACAGAAAACTGGGTGGGTCTCTGTTTCATGCTTAAGTTATTTTTATTTTTTAATCTGTAGAAACTAAATTCAGTCTGCCACTCGAGTCTGGTGAAAGCATGTTCAGTAATTTTATTGTAATTTATTTTCATTCTAGGTAATAGAAGTTTATTTTTTATTTTTTAATTTTTTGGTGGGGAAGGAAAAGTTGCTCTAATCAGGAAGCCAGCAACCTGGGAAGATGGTTCTCAAAAACCATCTTCTAGGGGCGCCTGGGTGGCTCAGTGGGTTAAGGCCTCTGTCTTCGGCTCAGGTCATGATCCCAGGGTCCTGGATCGAGCCCCGTGTCAGGCTCTCTGCTCAGCAGGGAGCCTGCCTCCGCCTCTCTGCTTGTGATCTCTCTCTCTGTCAAATAAAGAAATAAAATATTTTTTTTTTTAAATCTTCTAGATAGGAGGTATCTGAACTGGATTGAAAGTTGGTGAGGTTTTGAACTTGATTCTCTTTCCCTCTTTTCTGCAGGCTGGATACAGTTCTTTGTCAGGGTATTAGATAGTTTCTTAAAGCAGGGTAACTTCCAGAGAGGAAGCAGCATAGGCATTTAAAGTTCAATGGTATAATGCATCTAGGGCCTCATACCCATTAACCAGGGCTCTGACCCTGTCCTGCAAATCTATGGAAAGGCCGCACGCACCACATGCCTGGGTCCTGGATGAGAACCTAAATAAACACCCTCCAGGAAACAGCATCTTTACCTGCTTGGCCCTAAGCGCCATTCCTATTATTCCTTTTATGGTGGTGTCAGACAGTTCGGGAGCTGAGATAGTGATAGTGATAGGGATTAGGGAAGGTAGACCTTCTTTGCTTAGCTTCATTATAAAGCATGGGTTTTAGAGATAGAGAACAAACAAAAAATTGGGGTGCTCAATTAAATTTAAATTTTAAGTTCACAAGGAGTAATTTTTTTAATACCCCTACATCTGATAGTTAATTGTTTTCATTGTTTATCTGAGAAAATGTTCTATTTTTATTTGGCAACTCTTTTGTGGTGGCATTTTCTATAAGAAAGTGTTTTATCCCATTTCTTCATGTATACTGCACTCTTATTAAATAAGGGAGTAGTACAAGCTAATAAAGAAACCAGAGTAAGATTTATGATACGAAATACCAGGGAAAAGCATGCAAAATTAATATAACAACTTCTATTAGAGTAATAGAAAGTTGGAAAAAAAAATTTTCCCCTAAATGTTAGGGTCAAGTAAGATTAAGTACGAGGCTGTATTGCCTCACATGATTAAACAAAGCAGTTTAGCAAATGGCAGTTAATAAGTAGAAGCCAGTTGATAAGATCAGCATCAAACTCAGTGGACTAAAAAAATGTGCTTAAAATATCAAAGCCACATTACCGGGTGCATTCTCTGGTGTTCTAAGCGTTCTTTGCATTAATAATGACAAAAGTTTGAGGGTTTTCAGAGAGTTCTAGAGGGAAAGTTTTCCCAAAAGATGAATACCCTGGTTCTAGCAGTTTCACTTGTGAGTTAATGAAAATCATCCCTTGCTTTGTACATGATCTGTCATGTCAGTTCCTTTCGTCTTTGTTAGCTTTTCTAGCACAGTTGTTATCACAAGATAAATCTCACATGCAAAACCTACACTGGGTCTGTGTTTGCCTTAGACTCGGTGAAAATTTTACATGGCGCCTAGCGATCGGTGACAGCAATTCCCTCACTGTGTTCACATGGGTCACCTCACCATTTCTCACAGCTGGACCTGTTCCTTCCCAAGCATCCCAACTGCCCCCACAGTTTCCAGTTTTGCTCAGACCCCCACGGGAGCCAAGCTTCCCAGCTGGGTCTTCTCCCCACACTCATCAGCGCCAAGTTCCTTCCTATTCTTAAAACTTTGGGCTGAGAATCATAGACCTGGAGACTTTCAGTGTCACCCATCAAGTCACACTGGGCACACATATGCTTGTCCACGTGTTCACACACAATGAATCTTTCATTTAATGAGGCAATTTGTTCTATCAACTTGGCCCCATTTCCTTTATTTTATACAGAAGGACATGAGCACGTAAAGATCAGGAGATTGTTTTCAAAGTCACATAGTCACTTAGGAGTCAAGGCTGGAACCCTGATACCTTCATTAAAAATCAGTCTTTCCAGAGACTTAAATTTTCCCTCCGTCTTATGGGATCATATTGGATACAGAATGGTGTTTTTGTGAAAAGTAAATGAGAACTTAAAGTATCTCGCTGAACTGCTTTTTGGGAGCTTTCAGAAAATGTTTGTTTCCTTTCCCCATTTTCACCAAACTGAGAAACAACTTGCTAAAATTTATTAATAAAATGTATTAAGAGACTGGATTTCGGTTGCTAAGAATTGCATTCATTCCCTGCTCTCTGCCCAACCTGTTTTTTTGACCCTGACAAATTTGCTTAATCTTTTTATTCCTAGGCATAGTTCCTAACCATATAATAATGTTCTGTGCTTATATGAGTCTACAATTTTTCTATTCCAGAGTTTGATTCATTAGTTAGCACATAATGGTAACTCAGTAAGTTTCTTCAAATTAATAAACACGTAAGTAAATAGTGTAGTGTCCAATATTGTTATTATTTTCTGGCTGTTTAATGACACATTTGAAACTGATAGAGGTATTATATGGTTTCTGTGGATATTTTAAAGTATACTATGGGATATTTTAAGGTAATTGGATTCTTTTAAAAACTGTCCCACATATCCAAGTGTGATCTTTTACTCAGTTTCACAGTATTTCACATTGACCCTCACTGAAGTATCTGGCTTTCATTCATCTCCCAAAGCTCCTTCCCTTCTCTCTAAGTCCCTACTCAAAGACTAGTACATATTTTGTAAAATATTATTGCTGTGTATACACTAAATAAAGTTTGTATTTCTCTACAGGACGTTAAGGAACTTAACAGTGGGTTTTCACTGAACCAGCGTAAACTATGTCCTGGTACCTCACCAATGTCCTGGCCACATGTCTTTCCAGGTCATACCCATACACCACTACTCTGTATCCAGCCACACTGGGGCTCCATGCCCAAAAGTTGCTCATGAACCATGTTGAAGAATAGAAGGCAGTAAGATACATAAGCAGAGAAATCTCTGCTTGTACAATCTCGTTTTGTAGTTGTGGGGGCTGTCTCTTTAAGCTTCACTAGCTTTATCTAAAACTAGGGTAGTAGGGCTCCTATAGGATTAAAAAAAATAGCATGATTTAAATTATGTTATAAATTGCTTGTCACATAGAAGGCAATATGTGGCAGCTATTGTGACGTAAATATGAACTCAGAAGTCTTTGCTTATTTTGTTCCTTCTATCTAAAAGAACTTAGGTTACTTATATGTGTGGCAAAATTGCATTTATTCTTCAAGATATGCTTATCCCTGCTGTTCACATGGATATGTCATTGATAACGTTTAAGTTGCACACCCTTTTGCATTTCTACTCTCATGTCTTCATTGGCATTTCTCATTTTCTGTTTGGTTTGTCACTTTTTAAAACAATTAGTCATAGGTAGTAAGAGTGAAGGGGGCTCTGACAATCATTTGCTCCAATATCCTCATTTAAAAACTAAGAAAACTGAAGTCAAAGCCCTTAATGACATAATTTTTACAATTAATTGTATAGTATGTGCCTCCCCAGTGGCCTGTGAATTCCCAAGTTGAAAAGCGATGTCTGTCTGATCAGTTTAGTTCTTATCCACAGTGATTGGCTCAGGGTAGACCTACAGGATGGATATTTCTGGAATAACTGAAAGTCGTGGAACTACTTCTGGGCAGAGTTCTGAATTCTAGGTTAGCACTTTTGTGCTCTTTTCTACTTACTCTCATTCAAACTTCATCTTTTTCTATAGATTCACATACTGAAAATCTTTCTTGAAAGTTTTTGATCATCCTGATCAAAGTTTTGATCCTTGTAAGAGTCAGGAAATCTCTGGTTCCACAATGCAGTCGTGTAACTTGCTTTGGAAGGCAGCTATGCTCACCACTATACCACCAATGCCCGCTGTAACTTGCTTTGGAGTTGTAATGATGCCTACTCTGAGAGGCAGGCCCAGAGAGAATTGAAGCTGAAACAGTTTTATTTTTTCCTGGCCAAATTCCCGGACATGTGGCTCTTCTACCCTTGACATCAAACCCACTGGTCCTTTCGTTTGTCTAATAACTGATAGTTTCAAATTTACTTCATAATAATGATTGTTTTGTGTTGTTCATGGCTGTCTGCGTCCAACTTTCATGCTTGTTAACCTTGTTTCTACTCTGTAATAACTGAAGGGGAAGTAGGGAAGTTATGAGGGCCCATTATCTTATAGATGAGGAAACTAAGGTTTGGTGTGAATTAAGATTTATTTTCTGCCATCTTGGAGTTTACATTGCATAATTTTGCTTCTCACTACTGGGCTGGGTGCACCTTAAAACCATATTTTATACTTATTCCGCATGAGTGGGAGAAACCTCATATTCTTCTGTGTAAGTTCTAGCAAAGTTCCCAGAACAGCCACGGGCTATACACGCATTGAGTCCTCATGTTCAAGGCCCCTTCAGTTTCTGAAAATAAACAGCTGGCCGCTTCAGACTGTGGTTTAGGAATGCAAGGCAGCGTTTGGTAATTAGCACTTGAACTGAGCAATAACCTTCAATGAGTCTTTCATTTCCCTGCTCAGGGAGAGGGGGATCAACAGAGACAGAGTGTGCTCCAGTATCCGTTTTTCAGAGCTGGAGACACTCATGAGACGTGTGGCCCTAAACAGGTTCTTTAACTTCTCTGTGCCTCTCAGATGCTTTATGTTGTAAAGCGATGCCAACCGCAAGGTTGTGGAAAAGGGCAAATGAAGTAATCGAGATAGTGGAATGGGGCTTGGCTCTTAGTGAGTGCTCAATCAATGCTACTACTAGTCATTATTATTGTTATTATTATTATTCATGACTTGGTGAAGCCTAAAAGCAACATTCATCCGATCCGAGCTGGTCATCAAAAGTATGATTACATTTTTCTTTACATAGACAAACTGCTTTTAAAACAAGAGCGAAAACGGTTTGGGATGAATTTCTTTGTGTATAATTAGGTGACTTTAGTTCACTTCATTTTCAGTGGAAGCATCTTTGTCGTTTTTGACCGTGGTGGAAATGGCACACATCTCTCGCGTGACTGGCACCACATTGGGAAAATAAATAACCTTATGTTGAAGTTGAAGGTGCGGTTACACGTGCCAGATCTTCTCTTGAGACCTTGCCTGAAATTTATCCCTTTAGGGTTTGTGTGTTAATAATGAAGGGTGGAAATCTGCTGTAAGCATTCAGTTTGATTTAGACACAGGTTAATATTGTTTGCCTGTAATATATTTAACATTTTAAGAACTCCTTTCTGATTTATTTTATCACATCCATCGTAAAGCTAACAATTATAATCACTCCCATTTTTCTATTAAAGCAGCTAGGATACAACAAAGCAGAGGACTAATACAGCTTGACAAATGATAGAATTTCAAAGCTTTCTCCTCCAGAAAATGGAAAATAGTCTGTGAGGGCAGTTGACAGTAAAAAGGAAATCTCTTCCTACGAAGTTATCTCATATAAATATTAATATTCCTTATATGGCCATTACTTCCAGCATTTCATTTTCCAAATGCACTTTTTACAAACATGTAATATTATGGTCCATTACCAACCACTAATGGAGAATTTTATGACTAACTTTTGCACCAAAAACGATGATTTGCTGTGTGAGGATAGATTTGCAAAACAAGATATGGTAGCATTTAAATGGCTACTTATTTTTAGAAGACTGCCCTGACAATGGTGGCCTAAAACTTTGGTTGTCATCTCATGGCATCATTATGTCCAGGCTCATATGGGTGTTTCTTGCACTTAAGGAGCGTCATGGAAACCAATTTGGTTAAAATAGGCTGTTTCTTATCATTAGGAAATTTGGATATGGAAAAATTAAGAACTCATATAATAAATATATAATTTGAAGCCACGTTTGTCCTCCAAGGTAATTAGCATTCAATTCTTTCAGCAACGATGAAGGCACCAGATTTTTCTACTATCTGCTCTTTTCAGGGAGAGTAGTATGTGTAATTTTAGGTAGGTCAAACTGAGCAAAGTGAATTATTTCATGTATGGGGTGAATACTATGGGAATCATTCTGTAGCATATTTCTTTCCCTCAGCCAATAAAATTGTTCTTTTAAACATATTTATAGTCAAAATTTCTAGAGAGATATCTAAAGTTCTCATCTTGTCATAACATCATAATTCCTTCTATCTTATTTTTACTGACTATGTTGGCTATCTGGATTCATCAAATTATTTTTTAAATGTCTTCCTTTATTGATGCTGCTAGCTTCCATTTCAAACATTGATATCTGAGGATTAGTTATAATGTAAACAATGGTTCCATAAAATGTATCATTTACATTTGTACTTGAAATAGTACTCAAGAATATGGCTGTGAGTCTAGAATTCATGTACTGAAATAGATGGTGATAATGCCTGAGAAGGCTTTCTGTGTTGTTTTGTTTTAACTGGAATTTCTAGGATTTAGCCATACTTTTAAAATAAACTTTAAGTATCTATTTTATAACTAGTCTCTATGCAAAGACCTCTCAAATGTTGTCTCCACATTGTTTAAAACATAAATGAGAAGGATAAAGAAAACAATTATTAAATAAAATAGAAGTTAAGTGACCCACTGGAAGCCACAGAACTAGTTTATGGCTACATAAAGAATAAAACCTAGATTTTCTGATTTGCTGGCATTCTTTTCACTACTTCTTTAGTCAGTTTTAAGATGACTGACCTTAATACACGGGTTAATCTTTACTTGTTAGTGTAAAATAGACTTCACACTATTATATTGGCATGAAACATACAAAATATAAATGTTAATATGACATCTGATACGTGATAATTAACCATAAGTAGCAATATAATATGACAAACATTCATTAAATTGCTAATTCTGTCAATATAAATATTTCTGTGAAGAGTATTCTTTTTACCTTAAGGAAGCCAAATAATACCAGTAATTAATGAGAAGTGAAACCACTCAATGATGAAACGCTTTCAGATTTTTAAAACTAATTTAGTCATATGCAATTATTCAGGAACATTATTAACAGGATTTTTTTTTTCCCCTCATGGAGATGGGATTCTGATTTTTTTTTTTTGACAGAAACATTTGCTAAATCTCCAAAGTGATAAATAAGGTTATATGAGTTAAGAGACTTTTGGAAATGTAGTTCCAAAGAGAAAACTTGCTATGTGATGGAAGAAAAAATATAATTTAACTTAGATGTTTTTCTGTATAATTTGGAAACAGATGGGCCGTAAAAGACTATGAAAGCATTGTCACATGATCTTTGGAAGAACACTGGGACATGAGGCATTTAAGAAGCCCTCCTTGCACAGAATCTCTAGAAAGATACCTAAGGTTCTCAACTTGTCAAAACATCAAAATTCTTTCTTATTTCTACCGGCTGTGTTGGATTTCAGGATCCATCAAATTATGTTTTAAATGTCTTCCTTTATTGATGTTGTTACAGTCCGTTTTAAGCATTTGTGTCTGAGGATGAGTTATGCATGTGACGTCATACTCTCTCCTCCTTCCAGGTCTCTGCACCTTCTCCCCCATTGTCTGAAGTATTTACCTGGCATACATCGTCTTAAATACCACATTCCCCAAGAATCCTTCCCAGATTCCTGAGACTGTGGTAGAGACCTCCAGTGTGCTATTCAGTGTCATGTAATTTGCCCAGGAGTTGCTCATTTACATGGCATTATGTCCTATTAGACTCTCCCCTTCCCTAGGAAAAGAGCCAGGTGTCCCAGTACCTGGCCCAGAGTTTCATACACAGTAAGTTGATCAGCTCTGATGGAACTAAAATACGCTAAAGTGAAGCAAGCCCTGGGGTGCCTGGGGTGCCTGGGTGGCTCAGTTGGTTAAGGGTCTGCATTTGGCTCCCAGCCCAGGGTCCTGGGATTGAGCCCCACATCTGGCTCCCTGCTCAGCAGGGAGTCTGCTTTTCCCTCTGCCCCTCCTCTACTCGTGCACACTCTCGCACTCATTTCTCTCTCACATAAATAAATAAAATCTTGGAAAAAAAAAAGTTAACCAAGCCCTGTGTAATTCTATATAGCTTACATACACAGGGTATCTTGGGAAACCCTTTACATCCCCTTATTTCACCCATATCACAGATGAGGAAACAGACTCCTGCAGACTAAGAACTATAGGAGGTCAGGCACTGTAAATGGGCAGAATAGGGAAATCCAGTGCATTCTCTTTCCTCACTTATTCTTTCATTCAGCGGATTTGTGCTGAGCTTCCTCTCCATGCCAGACGTTATGTCAGAGCTGGAGATCCAAAGATAAATAGGTTAAGACCTCCTGAAGCTCCCTGCCTAGTCAGAAAAATAGACGATAAGCAGTAATTATAATACACTGTGATAAGAGCCTCGACAGAACAATGTATTCTTGTGCCATGGGATTCCCAAAGAAGGAATAAAAATTGTGCATATTCATTGGCACTATTTTAATTTTTAATAGTCTTTTTTTTTAAGATTGTATTTATTTATTTGACAGAAAGAGATTACAACTAGGCAGAGAGGCAGGCAGAGGGAGAGGAAGGAAAGCAGGCTCTTTGCCAAGCAGAGAGCCCGATGCGGGGCTCGATCCCAGGACCCTGGGATCATGACCAGAGCCTAAGGCAGAGGCTTTAACCCACTGAGCCACCCAGGTGCCCCGTAATTTTTAATATTCTTTTATGTCTGAATGTGTAGTATACAACCACTCTGATTCAGACAAGGGTAGGCAAAGGCTTATGCAAACTAAAGAAATTTTAAGTGTTGCAATAGTATTGCTAGACCAACTAGTTTTCATTATTGCTCATATTATAAATTAATTTGAGTATCAAACAGCAGTCTGCATAGAGCCTAATCTGTGACATTTTCAGATGGCTTGCTTAGGCCAAATTGTCGTCGTTGTCATTTACACAAGTTGGAAACCTAAGATAATGCTCAAGAGAATTATTCTAAGCACATTAACAAGAATGGATGAGTGGAAGAATGAGGGTAGGAGTGCAATATGGCATGAAGATGGCTTAGGGTGAGTCAGGGACTCGCAAGACTGTTTAGAAAACAGCTGTGTGCATGAGTTGATCAGAAGTTCATCTGCTGTTTTTAAAACTCTCTTAAAGAAAAACCAGTTGACTGGATAAAAAGATTTACTTCAGTTTTCAGAGTTTAAAATTATTCTTCTGAAAAGAAGAAGTAGCCATGGGAAAGAGTGGTATTTTATAATGGCAATTAAAATATTTTACTGAATAGATGAAAACTACAGGAAAATGCCAGTTATTTATCACCAAGCCCCTCAAAATGAAAAGCTCATGAAGGACAAGCCATGAGCATATCAGTTCCTTGAAAGGGGCCTTGCCTTATTAATCTGTTTCCAGTGCTAAGTACGTGGCCTTGCTCATCGCAGAGAAGACTTCAATCAAGACCAGATAACTCTCTCAACTTCATTCTTTAATTTTGAAATAGAGTAAATGCAACAAAAATTGAGAAGACCCAAACTGTATGTGGATAATCTGTAGTTCTACTTTAAAGCCTGATTCCAGAACCCTGAGACTATCAGTTGTCAGTGATTAAGAGTTAGGGAACCCACTGAGTGTTTGAAAGTAATACCTGTTTCCTACTGAAGCGGCCAAAATGGGTAGAAGCCAAGAAGAGAGCAGCCACCCCTCCCAAGCATCAAAAGAATGCACATTCTACACATTCCAAGAGCACCTCCCCCGCTGGTGACTTTGCTCAGCCCAGTGGTTATCCACCTCAAACTGCCTTGTGCAAAAATTAATAGGGGGGAAAGAAGAGAGATGCTTTCCTGGAATTGTCCATATTGGTAACCTGCTCCCTCGTAATTAACAATTACAAAAATCACCATCCCATTGTGAGAAGGGGGTAAGTATGGACCCAAAAGTTTCTGGTGAAAGAAGTGAAAAGGTCTACAGGGATAAACACGGTAGCCCACACAGAATTTGCTAGATATTATTTTTTCCTCTTTATAATTCTTTGGTTAAATCCCCATCTGACCACCCTCAAATGATGCGCTTATTTTCCCAGTGAAGGAATGGAGGAGGGGATTGTTGAACTGTCTTAGGACCATTTCACCTGTGGTTGAGTCCTGTGAATGACTTCCCGTAGTCAAAAATCCCTGCTCTTACCAGTGTTAGAAACACTCTGATTGCTACATGCAAAGCAAGAATATCAGGAAACTCATTACATCCTTAATAACTAGAAGAAGTAAATCAGCACAGCACATTCGTTGTGCTACTTCACTAGTTTTTACTGCTGTGTAGATAGCTTCCAGATACCCCTCAAGAGACCCTGGAACTTCATATGCATCTAGGTGACTTACTACCAATTTCTTTGCTTTCTATCAATACCATCTATTTTTTCTTAATAAACTCGTAGAACTTTAGCAGGATTCTAAAATTTAAAAATGAGTTTCACACAATTAAAATTTCTACTGTAGGGGCACCTGGGTGGCTCAGTGGGTTAAGCCTCTGCCTTCGGCTCAGGTCATGATCTCGGGGTCCTGGGATCGAGCCCCGCATCAGGCTCTCTGCTTGGCAGGGAGCTTGCTTCTCCCCTCTCTCTGCCCACCTCTCTGCCTACTTGTGATCTCACTCTCTCTGTCAAATAAATAAATAAATATTAAAAAAAAAATTTCTACTGTAATAAAGCAAGATAACTTCAGTGAGGTCTAGTAATTATCTGTATTTAGTATGACTTCACTGTAAATTATACTTTTTTTTAACCTTGTCCTTATGTATTAACACCTGTCATAAAATATATTTCATCACTTTTTTACCAGAGAGACATCATGCTTGGATCTTTTTTTAAGAAAAATCTTTATAGTCTAGGTTCATAGTCTTGGGGGAAACCTAATTTAACATTTAATTTTCATTATGACCATATAGTAACTTGAGGTTATAATCTGCTTTTGATTAATTCCTCTCTTTTCAAAAAAAATTTCCTCTCTTTTCTAAATTATAGACGTGGGAGGATGGAAGTGTGTGTTTGCCTCTGAACAAATCCTGGACATATTTCAGTCTTGCTTTTACATAAACATTATAAAGTATTCTAAAATAAATGACATTTATCACTGCTTGTCATGCTTTTGGCTATGGAAAGTGAATTTTATACTAATTCTAGTCGACTCTGATTTTTAAGGTAATACTTTACAGTTCTTCCTTCATATGAAAAATAGTTAATATGATAGGTTCTTTTTATGGAACTAAAAGCTAAAAATAAACTTTTCCTAAAATAGCTGTATTTCTTCATGCCTTTCTGCCAAGTAGGCAAACTACTTGTAGGTTTACCTGCCTGGTATTTTCCTAACACTTCAGCTACATCATTCTGAATTTTTGTGTATATATTTCAAACTCTTGGCATATGTGCTTCTTATCCTCAAATAGAATAAATCAGTTCTTCAGTGTCTTACCTTTACTAATTATCTACAGAAAATATAATAAGTTATAGTTCAAGTCCTCCAATGAGAATTTATCTACTTCCTATTGGTTAGTTGAGAGGCATCAAAAATCAGGAAAGAATATATCTGTAAAATTCTGAATAACATTTTGGAGTCGAAAACAGTGTGAACTGTTAGTCTAATGTCTCATATATGACACTCTAGGTAGGACTTTGTCCTTACTACACCATATTCCTACAATCTCGTTTTCCCATCTTCACTTGATAGTCTGCCCTCAAATCCCTTGTGTGTATGTGTCTATGTGTGTGTAACATGATGCCTTTTTGAAAAATAGTGTAGATAGAAGAGGTAAGTTGGAGAGTAAGTAGAATGATAACCATACTTTGAATGTTCTAAACACCATAATTTCAACCTCAAAACAGTTATTGTGTATGCTCAAAATTGAAAATTAAAAAGTAAATATAAAATTTTAAGTAGTAACTACTTTACCTTAAAGCTATGCCTACTGACAAAAGTGCATAATACATTAAATATAATTGGTCAGGAAAAAGTTACATCAAGTAGTGGACTGCATTCTGCATGGTCAGACTCTGATGTCTCTGGCTAAATATTTTGTAACCTAAATTCATGAGATGTGTATTTTAAAAGTATTAGTAACTTCCGTCAAATAGAAGCGGTTGCCCTTAATTTGAGTATGGATCCCACACAGTTATTTTTTCATCCTTATCAGTAAATTTTTTTATTTGGAAATTCTTACAAAAATACAGATGAATAGGTGTTTAGGATTTTTGTGATGATTCTGAGCTTTTGCTCCTGTTAGATACTTTTAAGTCTATAACTTTATAACACTATAATAGCATATGTCCCAAAATGCAGGCTTATTGTTTTTCTTTTTTTTTTCTTTTAAGAATTATTTATTTATTTTAGAGAGCTGGAGAGATCACAAGCAGGGGGAGGGGCAGAGGGAGAGAGAGAATCCCAAGCAGACTCTGGGCTGAGCACAGAGCCCAGTGTCAAGCTGGATCCCAGGATTCTGAGATCATGACATGAGCCGAAATCAAGAGTAGGAGGTTTCACTGACATAAGCCACCCAGAAGCCCCTTGTGATTTTTCTTTTGTTAAAAAAATCGTTAAGGAGAGAATTCAGATTTTTACAACCTTAAGTGGACCAGCCTGAAGTGGGACCACCATGCCCTCCTCCTTCCCTTAGTAACAGATCTTTGTAAGAACTACCTTTGATATTGAAGAAATGGAAAATTGTAGATCCGTATGGTAAAGCAATTACAAGGGCTTTTTTTTAACCTAGTGACTTTCATACATTAGTTTAATGTATACTAAATTTAAATCAAATTTGATCTAAACTCAAAAATAAAGCTTTACTTTGAATTATTGAAATTAAGACCTGCATTTTTCATGTTTGCCTGGTCTTTGAGAGTCCTTAGGGTTTACTCTGAGACCACCTCGTCAAACCTTAACATTTTTCGTGTTCTTATTTTCTCACTGCCTATTAACACCACCACATCACGCATCTATACCAGGAGGTCTGCTTTATAGTGAGTAATTATTATATCTTCAACATGCTCACTAATATTTTTCCTATAAAGAAAGCCTCCCCTCTGTGTTTATATACACCTTTTGATTCCATATTTGTCCAAGATCAATCTCTCTGTTAATTATCTTGTTCAGTCAGAGGAAAGAATGACTTCAAGCTTTGTATTTCTTGAGAACTAAGAAAAAGTGAGTATCCCACATGAGAAAATGTCAAAGGTACCCTGCTTACTTCCTCTGAACCATTGACTCACCCATGTGCCCCATGGCAACCTTCCACAGTGGAACCAGTTTCTATACGACTCCTGTCTTTCAACATCATAAAAGACATCTAATCTACTTGATAATATGTTGTCTGCATGGAGGGTTCCAAATCATAGATCAAATTAAGGGTATGAATCTGGTATTGAAAGAAAGGTAATTATAAGCATTTAGCAACTGTTTTGAAGAATGCAGTGCTGGAAGGTGGCATAGCCATGTAAACATGACACCAGCATCTTATGGAATGTACAAAAAAAAAAAGGAAAGGCTCCTGTGCCAAATAAACATTCTTCAATTAACGCTTTACAATATGTAGTGTGAATGTTCGTAGTCTGTGTTTACCATCCTGAGGCTGCTACTTTTAATGCCTCAAAACCTGTTGCCTGTGTAGATTCTCCTTCTGGTGGATCTAGGGGTGAAGGTCTGATTACAGGCACATTTCCCCCCTTGAATCTGTCTAATAAGCTAAACTGAAACCCAGTGAATGCAAGATGGAAGGCCTTTCCTGATGAACTGAGCTATGTCCTATAAACAGGCGTTAGAGAAGGCTCCACGGAAAAGAGCGTTGTAAGAAACACTTTGTATTGGAAAATAAGATCCTGATTTTGAATTCCATAATTAGGATACTCATTTGTGAAAAGTTTCCTGTCAGGATGTTTTTAGTCATAGTTTTGGGGGAGGAAAAAGTTATTTTATTGTGAGGTTTTTGAATAGGCATTTTGATCCCCATTATCTATTTGCAGGGGAATGATGGATATTCAAAATGAAGATTGTGTTACCCACTTGTTCCTTTTGCTACTGAAAGATTTACTCTTGCATTACTTTGTACTACTCATCTTTGTGGAAAACAAAACAAAACAAAACACGTTGCTTCCGATTAGTTCTACTTACTTAAAATACACATATTAATTCTGAATCTCTATGAATAGCCTTATGTGTAATTCTTCAAACAGGTTTATGTTCAAGTAATTATAATGGTTCTGTTCTTTGTATTTATTGTATATTTACACATATTCTGAAGAAAAAAAGATGCTTACCCAAGGGATGGCTTAAATGTGGCCATTTTTTTCAGGAATATTAATAGTTCTTAGGGCAGCCAAAATTCACAGCACATCAGCAGTATACAAACCCCAAACACCAGATAACCAGAATTTCATAGGAGGGCTTATTTTTGGCATATTTTATTAGTGAATCTATTTCATGAAGTCTTCTTTTTTGATATCTCTATCTTGAATTATATTTTTTGTTATGTTAAATTCAGTTTCATAGGCCTGCTTAGAATGCTGATGTTCAAACAGTTAAATAGTTCTCTGAAGTTTTTAAGCTTTGTCCAGTGCTGCCTTACACAATTTATTCCAATTAAACATTATTGCACCCCCTCTGAACTGCCTGTTAGGTGGTAGAAGCAAAAGTCGGTCCAGGCTCACACAGGAAAAGTAGTGATGGACTTGGCAGTAGTCTGGTCAATGAGTCTATATCAGGTGATTGGTCTTGGACCCTTGTTGAATTCACAGGTTGTTCCAACATAGCAAAGGTTATTCTTTTTGAAATATGGGCAGCTGGACGTCCTCTTGATGCATATATTACCTCTTTCATCGTTGCCAGCATTTTCTTTTCCATATATTATTTTGACCAAAGGAGAGAGGGCTTGTGATACAAGCCTTGTTGTATTCTCTTACATGTAATATGTTTGTACATTTTACTTAAATCATACATGAGTTAGATCCATTCTTCAATGAAAACTTTAAAAGCAGTATGTGCTTTCTTAATAACTTTTCTAAAATAAATTATTTTTAGTATCAGGTAAGGCCAATAGGTAATGATCCCCTTGGCGTAGACTCTTAACCCAGAACTAAGCAATGTTCTCTGATCACCAGGCCTCAAGGTATAAAATTTTTCTTTCATTACCAGCAACGTGGTTAGAGTGACCTAAAGCTCCAAGTTGTTATTACATTTATGAAATTTAATTCCCTGGATACTCTTTCTTATTCAAGTTATCTTCCCTTAGAGCTGTGTTACTGTTGTACTTTGGGGAAGACTTAAAAGATTTTCTTTGCTCCAGTCACATGTAGGAATGTAAAATAAGAATTCATGTAATAAGTTTTGCATATAGAAAGAGGGAGAAGTGGGCGGTATATTATTGTTTGAAAACAAGGTCAAGGTCAATGAATAGGATCGACATTTGTTAACAAAACATGCTAAACTACATCTAAACTTCAAACAGAGACAACTGAGTAAAATTAATAGAGTGTTTTCTGAAGTCATCATAACGGCCTCAAAGGAAAAAGAGGCAGTCACAAAATTTACTAGGCCTGGTGAGTGAACCATTTCGTAGTTGGTTAAAAGCTGATGGAAATTACATGAAAGGCAGTGAAAAGCATCCTGAATATAGGTAGAAATGGAAGGATACTCACCTGGTCAAGTGTAGTAGGATTTCTGTTGTCCTGTGGTTGCATTAATGATCAAACGTGCACCAGAAGGCATGGTTCTCACATTGTGTCGATGCATCTGCTCAGTGGATAGGTAGCAGGTGATGGGGAGGTTGTCTGATAAATCCCAAGTGGAAAAGGATAGAAGCTGGTGAAACGGGAGAGTGAGGATGTGAGAGAAACATGTTGGAACCTCACATGTTGTTAAATTTCAAAGTCCTTAGTAATTTCATCTATTATTATTATTATTATTATTATTGTTATTATTATTATGTACCATTGTTATTTCTCTTCAAGAACAGGCTGTTCTGTGATTTTTCTTCCCTTTCTTCCTATTTTTAAAAAATAGTATCTAACACATTTTGTACTTAATCTCAAGGAAAATCAACAGGGTTTCTTTAAATTCTTCACTCAGTGTTTTTCAAGATAGGGCAAACCGTTCTGAAGCAAGGAACAGAAAATTCCAGGCGTGTGTGAGGTACACAAAATTCTGAAATCCCTGGCACCTGAAGAAATTGAGGCATAGTTTAGGTAGCTGTGCTGAAAGCTGGGGAAGTCAAATTTTGCCTCTTTGTTTCGAAATTCTACTTCTGTAATTTGTTCAACATATCCTCTTTGTGAAAAGAGTTTTGACAATAAGAATTGAATGAGTGAATAAGCATTTTTTATTAAACAAGCTCGACTTTGTTCTATTCTGCTGTTCTTTTGTTGTCGTACTGTATGCTTCCAATTCATGCCCTACCCAACATGGTTTCCTTCTCTTTAAGAAGTAACCTTTAGTGAAATACTTCCACTTCTAAACAATGTGATATATAGATACATAGATATTCTTTTAGTCAACAGTGATCTATCTGTGTGGAGATGTTGTCTAGACTATTGGTAAAAACCTTTCCTACCCAAACTAGAGATAAAGAGTAGTCGGAGTGAAAATATGCCTTCTATTCCCCACACTATTTATTGATTTTTTTTTCTAATAGTGAATAAAGGCGAGAGGAAACTATACAAATTATCCAAGCTCCATGGGCATGTACGACACACTTTATAATTTTAAAGTTGGATGTCTGAGGTTTGGATAAGTTATCGCATTCACAAGTCAGTGTCCTTTAAAGCTGGTTGGGGTTATTTGAGAATCCACCCAACAGATCCCCCCCTACCCTAGACAGAAACAGCAGGGTTAGTAGAAGAAACCAGTGAAAGGACCCATATATACTATGTGCCCCTGATTTGTTCACTCACCACTTCTTCTTTCCCACAAGCAGTAGATGTGTTTTTTGGGATCTGTGTGCAAGTTGTCATTTTATTTATTTATTTATTTAATGATTTTTTATTGGGCACCTGGATGGCTCAGTCGGTTAAGTGTCTGCCTTGGGCTCAGGTTATGAGCCCAGGATCCTGGGATTGAGTCCCACAAGGGCCTCCTGCTCAGCAGAGAACCTGCTTCTCCCTTTCCTTCTGCAGCTCCCCTGCTTGGGCTCTCTCTCTCTCTCTCTTTCTCTTTCTGTCAAATAAATAAAATCTTTAAAATATAAAATTTAAAAATAAAAGATTTTTTATTTATTTTTTTGAGAGAGCAGAGCAAGCGCGAGAGAACACGAGTAGGGGAGAGGGGCACAGGGAGAGGAAGAAGCAGACTCCCTTCTGAGCAGGGAGCCCCCTGAGCAGGGAGCTCAAGGAGCAGGACCCTGGGATCATGACCTGAGCTGAAGGCAAATGCTTAACTGACTGAGCCACTCAGGTGCCCCTGCAAGTTGTTATTTTAAAAATTATCATAAGGTCATCTTTTTTTAAGGAGTCTAGAATATCTTTCATATCTTTCTTTGGTTTCTAAATGTAAAAGTTTTGGGGAAGGGATATGTGAATTGGGATGGCATTGTTACAGTTTGGATATTTTATTTGATTTTTCATCTCAGGATAACATTGCCCTCAGATCCTGAAAATTCCACTAGTTGGCTCTGTTTCTTTTTACCTTACTACACCAGATGCACCTCAATCAAAGGAAAAAGTTCAGGCTTTTTCCTTGACTCTTTGCTCTGCTTCACATTTTCAAAACCCAGTAACTCTTACCACATCCAGGTGGGTAAAGCCTGGTTTAAGAAACAGATGAATTGGGATTTTTTTTTCTTTCTTCATTTAGCAAAACTTGATTTTAATGCAGCAGCTAAAATAACCCCGTATCAATCTGTTACATGGAAATGTTATTTTGCATTTATATGGCACTTTTTGTTTTCATTGGGCTGAGAGTTGCAAAATTGACATTCCAATCCACTGTGGTAGCTTAATGCTTTTTCAAATGGTGAAACCAGAACCTTGCAGTGCTAACTAGCTTGTCTGTCATTGCACAATGAACATGGCAGAGACAAAATTAGAACTCAGAGTTTCTAAGTTTTAGTGCATTTTTTACCTGCTTTTATATATTTAATTCTCAAATTAGAAGTGCTGCGTGCTTTCAAAATTAAGACCTCTCAAAAAACACTTGTCCTATGATACACTTATGCTTACTTCTCTGTGATTTCAAGTGCTTATTTTCAAAAGGTTAAAAATATTTGAAATGTGAATGAAATAGAGTGCCATTAAAACCTTCCAAACTCTGGTAGATTTCTTGTTTTGATAAAATCCTCGTGGGAAATTTGGTACAAACTTTGATGTTCTACTGACCAATCTTATTCCTTGGAATAGACATAATGGTGTATTGCTCAATGTTCTTTTATTGTGTCACTTGAGATTTTGCCACATGAGAGAAAATAGAATATTTTGTTGGTATGTTCTTTGAACATTGAAATATTCACTGGCTACTCTCAAAGTCTACCAGATGAAGAAAAGTTCTTATCTTTACCCGACCTTTCAGTCATATAATGTGTGGTCAGATTAGAAATAGATGAACAACAAAGTGATTGAGTAATGAACCAATAAAAAATTGAGTGCATGAATGAAACTTAGAAGCAAAGGCTTTAAAGAAATCATATTAGATGTTGTGGTTCTGTTTGAGATATTGTAAGTTTCAAATAAAAATGGAAAACCTCTCTAGGCCACCTGTTACTCAGTTATGCCAAAGTTCCTCGGCTGTTTTAAATCAAAACCTTCCCACTTCTGCAATATTACACAAAGGAGGAGATTTGGATAGAGAACACAAGATGTGGAGAAAAGCATTGATTTCAGCACGATTTTCAATACACCCAAACTGGAACCCCTAGAGATTTTCACCAGTCGGGAAGTAGTTAAGCAAATTATGGTACATTCCCATGATGAAATTTTATACAGCTGCTTAATTATCAATCAGACAAAGAGAAGCATGCTATGAAGGAAAGAACACGAGCTTTGGGACTGGATGGACCTATGTTTGAATCCTTGCCATTTCCAAAATGTTCAGAATATTCAAAGGGATTCCTGGAATCTCTGTACCGTCTTAGAAGTTCTTTGTAGGATCTTCCTAGCATGATAGACTGCCCGTGTTCTTGGGTAGTGAGACCCAGATTCAAAAGTGTTTTCTCAGATAGACCAATTTCATTTTGAGAGGTGGTATGACAGACTTCAGAATCATATAGGCCAGGATCAAATTCTAGCCATTTACTGGTGATATGACATTGAGCACACTGCTTAACTTTCTTTGAAGCTCAGTCAATAGATTGCCAATAAGGAATACCACTTATTTCATGGAGTCACTGGTATGATAAAATGGCATGACGTATATCAGCACAGGGCTAGCTAGGGATTCGGTGCTGGAATACATGGGAATTATTGGTATTCTTGTTGTGGAGTCATTGTAGTAATTGGAAAAAAAACCCAAAAACAAAAAAACAAAACCTCCTCAAGATGATATTAGTCATTTATTTTTGCCTAAATAATCCTCAGCATAACATTAAAGACGCACTCTAACTGTGATCCCGTCCAACTACTTCGCCATTTTTCCTAATACCATTCCTTGCAGAAGCCAATATTTTGTCACCCTTGCCTGGCCATTTCCCAAACACTGCGTGAATCCCCACCTTTGAGCCTTTCCTCTTTCTCTGCCCACAGACTAGATATCTTTTTTTTTTTTTTTCCTCTAACTTTGCCTCGTCTGGCAGTCCTTCTCCTTCAAGACTCCACTCAAGTGGAGTTTCCTGATTGGGGCCTTCTCGGCATCTCTCAGTATTTATTGTCTCTCTCCCCTTTGTTTTCATATCACTTTGTATAAAATAGCATGATTCACACTTCCACGCCTTATAATTTTGTTTGTGTCTGACACTTCCCCTACATATTAAGGTGTTTGCAGACAGGTGCCCTTTCTCCCCTTATTTTATTAATGCTATTAGCAACTTAGTCACTCATGGATAGTGGACACTCACAAAATATATGTCAAATTAAATTCAAGAGTGAGTGAAAGCTTAGAAAGAACCGCATGTAACTCCTCTTGACAGGCGTGTACTATTCGAAGGGTCCAACACCCTTGTGATTCCAATCACAATTGGAATGTGATTTTTCCAATTTTTTACATATCAACTTTTCATTTGTATGAGATTGGTTCTAAAAAAGACAAAAAATATTGAGATACTTGACCCCAAATCACTTTTCCTCCTAACTCATTTTCATTTATGGCAGATATAAGGCCTATAGGCATAGTGTTCTTTCTGTCTAGGCTTGCTCATGGACATAGCCTTTATGTAACTCCTGAGCTCTATCCCTGGCTTGCTTATGACAGGGCCTATGATATTTTGGGAAATGTTTACTATTTAAAGAAATGACAAGTAAATGCATTTATTAGCATGGTGTATTTGCAAGACTTACAGATCCTCTTGAAAGAAAATAAACTCAAGATTTCAAACCTAATGTTTTACAACTCTTTCTCTGGAAAGGAAGAAATTTTCATTCCTTAAAATTGATTAATACAAGGGTGGTAAGATCGGGGGAAAGAAGAAAAAAAAAAGAAATCTGACCCTATCATGAATATCAGCGGATTTTGAAACAGTTCCTAGTTTTAACATAATTGAAATAGTTTTTTTAGGGGCACTTTGCCTCTATTCCACCCCTACAACTTGCACATGCTCTCTAAATAAATAAATAAGTAAATAAAAATAATTTTTCTAGCAGCCTGTTCTGTAACCACCCATTGATAGATCAATCAATCCTCGAAAGACAAAAACTCCCCTTGTAGATTTTTTACTTCTTCGTATCTCCACAAATCTATAAGCCATTTTTACAGGAACTAAATCTGATGAAGGGATTAAACTACAAAATTTTATATATATATATATATATATATATATATAATTGTATATATACATAAGTATACACATACATGTATATATAAATATATATTTTTTATTTTAAAACGTATGTTTATATGTATATATTATATGTACCTATAGTCTTTTTCTTTCCCAAAGAATTTATATAGGAATTAACGGTCTCTTCCTTCCTGGCCTCTAGACTTTGGCTAAACCCTTGTGTAAAAACATTCTAAAATGGTTCATGATATCCAACTTTGTGACAAGGACTCAGTATATTTGATAATTCAGTCAAGGTATCAAAGTGTTTGATCATAATCTTATGATCTTTAATTGCTGATTACTTTCTCTTGTTATTTCCAATGAAATGAGTATTACCAAGATCCAACCCTGGGTAGAGAAGTGACTGGACCTGCCAGAGTTTGACAGAGAAAACCCATCAAAATTTAAAATTCTAAGGTCAGAGTAAGCTTTCGAAAATCTTTATTCCTGATTATATGCGGTGGTGAGCTAAAATTTTAAAGATAAATCCGTCAGGATTTTGCAAGTCGATGTAAGATCTGGTTCTTTTTTATCAGACATGGAGAAGAAATTGTTTAAATATTACACATTTTTCTTCAAATAGAAAAGAGACAAATTATTTCATGGATAATCCTAACTTGGAAGTGTTACTTAATTTAAGAAGGTTCTAGAATAAATGTGAAGAACCATCTTGTCTTATGAGTTCTTTCTCTGTTTCACCACATGGTGCCTCTCCAGCCCCACCTCCCTGCATTCTCCTCATGCTCATCTTTATATAACAAAACAGGATTTCTCACCCCTCCCTGAATATGGATTTTTAGTACTTTCTACTTTGCCACATTTCAAACCACTTTAAATATGTAAAATTCTACCATTTTCCCATAGAGAGTGATACTTGAGTACCATTACTAATGAAGTATACATCTAAGCAAATGACTCCTATAAATAAATGTTACCTTGATGGTTAAAAAAAATCAATTATTAGGATTTAAAGGCCTTTGTTAAATAACAACTATAATTCTTTAAGCTAGTTTAACGGTAATTATATTTAAATACATACTTTTAAAATTTATGTTCTGACTCTCTGAAGAGCTAGCCCAAAGAAATTGAAACTATTATTATCATACAGGATTATATGTAACATGCTTAACAAAGGATTTGGAATATTGATGAAATACCATGTCTTACCAGGACTTAAAGAGAGTCAGGCTAATATCAGACAAAATAATCTCTTAGCATGATAAGAGCAAAGTTCACAAATGGACATAGAACTTTTGCCTATTTTAGACCTTTAGTCCACTAGCTCAAAACTTAATGAGAAACCATTCTTAGTTTCTTGAAGACAAGTGAGGACTGACAGCATTTTTAGATTTTAATGACTCATAATGACACAGATAGGGCATGAGGTTTTCCTAGACTATGTTACATGGATCCCATATTAAATATGTATTCCAAATCCTTTTTAAAGCATATTTCTATCACTCTGAAATTCTTAAAGGTAATCCTCATGACTGAGCAATTCGTTATTTATTAAATTGACTTCTAAGCTGGGGATATTACAACATATTACCAGTTAGGAAATACTGAAGACAAATTACTTTCTAATAAGAACCTACCCTCCTGTTTTCCTCCCAGCTGAAATTATTGTGGGAAGTCTATTTTCTCTGTCTTGTTCTGAACAAGTGTCTGTGGAACATAACAATTTTTCATGCTGTTGGTACAGGTGATTTTCTATCATGGACTATGAAGATTTGGGGATATTTTTATTTTTACAAATGTTTACTAGTATAAATGTGTAGATATGTGGTATATATGTCATACGTTACAAATGTTTTAGAAATATTGCACATTTGAATGAATATTTAGACATCACAGATCACAGGATTCTGGGACACATGTGAATCCAAAGAACTAAAATGTTTATAAATAGCACAGGAAACTCCAGTCCTATGACTTTCTTCATGAAGCACCTTTAATACTGCAGTAGAGAGCAGAGTATGGGAGCTGCCTAATTTTAGTCCTGTTTTAAGACAATGAGAGGTTTGACTGGTTGCTTAATATTTAATGACATATTCATAAAATTAAGCCATGTCTGTTCAAGAATTTTTCCCATAAAGTTAACTTTCCCTCGACTCATCAAGAACAGGCTATAGTAGATTCTGGTTATCTCTGGGTTAGTTGGTTCATTTCTTAAAAAAAGACAGATTGTCTGTTGTTTTTTAAAATGGTGTTCATTCCCAAAGTGATGACATTAAAAAAGAAAATCTGGGATTTTACTTTGCAAGAAGGACAACAGGAGAAGCAGACATATATTGGGATTTCAAAGAATGTGGACAATGGAGCTGGAAAGGACATTAGATTCATCTTTCACGGGGGATCCATTGGGCTGTCTTCCTCTAGATCCCCCAGCCAGTGGACACCAGTAGCAGACAAGAGGGCAGACCTCCTGCCTTTTGGTTAGATTCAATTTTCTAGGATCTTGAAATTCTTAAACTTCATCCTCATGACACTGAATATTTTATTATTTATTAAATCAGATTTCTCTCTGCTCCAGAGTATTTTTCTATAGCCTTTGTACCCAGCGACTGACATAAAAATCAGCCACATGTTTGTTTACCAAGTGAACGAACTTATACACTTGCATTTGAATTTAATATCTAATGGGGAATTGTTCCTCACTCTGTGATCACCACCTGTCATTCAGTAAACACTAAAAAGTATACTTTATTACTACTTGTTTTTTCACTTTTTTTTTTTAACAAGAGGTATAATTCATAAGGAAGTCCTGATTGAAATAGCCACATATTTGGATAAGATGGCTAACTATTGAAGATAATTTGTTTACTTGTGTATTGACTTAACCAAAGGAGGAAAAAATAAAACATATGTGATTAGTTTGTGAATGTTTTTTTGACACAATAAAAACTGTATTGAGAAGTTTGCCGGACATATACATTCATTTTCCCCAAGATGAATATCTCTGTGATGGCTTTAGTAAAGAAAATGATGTCTTTCAATTGATATATGGTGTGTAATTTAAATGCCAAGCTACATTGCTTCTTCTGGGTTTGTTTGCTCTAAGTTGATCCAACTTTTGTGGAAAGCTTGCTACATCAAGGATGGGCCTGTGTCAGTTTTTGTTGTGGTGGTGGTGGGAGGGGGGGAATTCTTAACTTCTGCTCTGTGCGCATGTATATGCTTCTAGGGTAGAGCAAAAAGGGCTGTTGCTCTTGGTTTTTCGTTTCTTATTGGGGGTGGGGGGGGAGGGATTCTTTTCTAGTGCCAGAATCACCTCCCTGTAATATTGCATGTGGAATATTCCTAATCAGAGTTTGTCTCTCCAGGACTCTGACTCCTTAGGGATTTGCCTCCTGGCTTGATGGAGGTGTTTCACTCTGCCTTCTTTCGGATAGTGTTTCTCCTTTATTTTATCTAAATAGAGGATTATATTAGTTCAACAAGATTAAACTTGAGATATGAGTGGGTACATGGCTCGTATCTGCTTTTGTTACATGTCCTTATAGTCCCTTTCTGCTTGTAACATAATGTTTTAATGTAACCATCTTTAAATAGCTACAACTCCTATGAAAAGTTGGGAAGAACCCTAAGCAAGTTGTTTGAAAGAAACAGGCATTTAAGTGCTTAATTCAATTAGCAACTCATAAAGTCTATACAGAGGAGGTTGCAAATAGCCTTTATAAGAATTAATTTCATGAAATGAACATTTTGCAAAAGTGAATGTGGAGTTTATAGATCCTTAGGCAAATCTTCACTGTCGGTTGAATTTATTTAAAGAGCTTTTCTGGTCACCTTTGAACCTCAATGATTTCTCCAGATGTACAGAAGTGAACAATGTAAAAATCTTGCTGTTTCAGCAGAACTGATTCCAGCTGGCTGGGAACTGGATCTGCAAGTCATTGGTTACAGCTGTGTTTCGATTTATGTGATGGTTGAAAAAATAAATTACCCGATTAGATGGCTAGAAAGAGGACTCTTTGTTTAGCCCTTGTGTGGGGACTGAAAGTGTTTATGGTGCTGTTTTCTACGCAGTCTTTGCAAAGTAAGCTGGACAAATAGACTTATTCAATGCTCCTAAGAAATGTTGCATATTCAGCTTTAATTCTTTGCTAAAGAAACTATTTTTTTTCTATAATGCTGTCATCCAGCAAATGTTTTAAAGGTTTAGCATTTAAGAGAACCAGTAAGTTTTCTGTCTCACTGAGCACTGCATTTAGTAATGGAAAAGCTGTTCTCTTTTGTTTAATGTGTACTTTAAAACATGTCTTTGTCAGGCACAGGAATGGAAATATGTTTCTCCTAAATTTAAAGCTTTATAATGGCAGAGTGTCATTGAACCTTCTCAAATGAGTTATGGCTTGTGGCATGTAAGAAAAAATAAATTAATTAAATTGCTAAATAAAGAAATATAATCAAGCATGACTGCAAAAAAAAATTAAAAAATAATAATATAAGAGAAAAAAACCAAAACCCTGATGGGCCCCTGGGCCATTTGAGTTATGAGGCTTTTGAATTTTTATGAATATTTACTTTGTTACCAAAGTAAAATTTACAGGGTAAGAAGGGTGTTAAACAGCATGTAACTTTTCAAGACAATGAAAATCAAAATACTAGTAACTCCTGGAGGTTTTGAGTACAGGGCCTTACAAAATACCCTCATAAGAGAATTAATACACCAATATAACACTGAATGAAGGTTTTCTAAGAATTATTTTCCAAGGTAATTTGGGTCCTTGAGTTTCTTGAAGTGATGAAGCTGTCAGGACCTGTGAATGGGGAGCAGCTTGGCCCTTTCCACCAAGGCATTAAACAAATGAATGGGTAGGTGGCCCTGGAAAAGAAGGTTACAATGATGTGTTTTCATTTTTATTTTCTCAAACAGACACTCATTTTCTAAATGGATTCAACATTTTTTTAAGTCCCCCCCTCCAAGACTTTGTAAAATCCTGAAAAGGGACAGGATTCTTGAGTGAATTAGAAAAGGAGGCCAATCTCTTGATCAGGTGATATAATATCCATCAAATTCAAAAGCAATTTAGGCTGGGGAAGATCCAGAAATGTATAATTTTTTTTTCTGAGAAAATGGGTGATTCTTTATCCATTTCCCTTCTTAAACTAAGATATGTATTATGGAATTTAGGGGATGCAGAATGAATAACCATAAATGTATCCTAAAGGAAGCAAAGGTGGGATTGATCTGCCTTGACTTCTCAGAAGGTTTGCTGTATCAGGCTGTTTCCTTGATCAATGAAAGTATACCCTCTAACCCTTAACAAATCAATACAATTGATTGGAAAGGATGGGAACAAAGCACGAGAGTGCGGGATACACTTGAACCTTTAGTGTTCAGATATATTTAAATGAGATTTATATGCTTAGAAGCATTCCCCTGTACTCCCATGTAATGGAATCTTCCTCATCCTATGAAATCAGATGGAAAACCTATGTATTAATGTTTGAAAGTACAGTATAGTTGCGGAATATGTTTTGATATAATATATAAAATATTTTCATTTTAGAACTAAGGGAGGTAGCAGTTTTTTAAGATTTAGAAAAATATGTATATACTTTTATGTTACATGCATTCTTTTCTAATGAAAATAATATATTTTGAAGAGTTACATCTGTCTCCCGGTGTTTATACTCCTAAAAATGTATTAATCAGGAAATAGTTTCTATCACTGAGCACAGAGATAACAAAGTGAAAATTCAGCCTTGAACACATATGATTGAAGGATATTAGGTTTCAAAACTAAGCATTTTTAATAGGAAAAAACCAAGAAGGAAATATAAGAATCTATAGATAGAATACTTTTATTTAAGATAACTTACTTAATCATTTGTGCTCCCTTCTTACCTATTATGATCAGTGGATAAAATATAAAAATATTAATATATAAAAATATAAAATACTTTTTTTCTTTATGAGGGAAAAACCCCTATGAAATTAGCATATTTTTTCATATTGAAGGACACTAAAAAATTTAGAGTAAGAATGATTATGAGCAATCAGAATAATAACTATCCATTAATAACTTTATTCTACCCAAATTAAGCAGCATTCAAAATGAGTATTTTTAAAAGACAAAAAAGATGTTTTAAAAGTTTTCAGTAGTTGACAGAAATTTTCAAACCTATGATTCACCTGATTTTCTGATTTTTTTCATTTAAAATTTCAAGGAGCTACTTAAGGAGGTTTTATAACCTGACATATTTTAGCTTGACATTTTGAATGTGTTATTAAAGCTGAAATAGGTCTATTCAACCAATTAATTCTAAAAATTTTTTTATCCATATAGGCTAATTTTCACAAGTGAGTTATCTAAGGAAACAATGACTTCCTCCCCTTAGTGCATGTACCATAACAGTATATATACATTTTTCTAAATCTTAAAAAGTTGCTATGTCCTTAGTTCTAAAATGAAAATATTTTATATATTATTTCAAGTTAGTGAAAATTTAAATATAAATAGGGTAAACCACATAAAATATCTAATAGAAATTTTAATATTAGCATAGTCTGAAAATAATATGAAATGAAATTTTTGAGATTTAGTTATTACATGAGATATCACTGGGACATAGGAAAGGCTATCATTGATCTTTCTGGAGATAGATGTTACTGACAGTACTATGATGACCAAATGAGACAATCATGTGTACAAATATCTAACTAGCAAGTAGTAATGACCAACACGTGTTTCTAATTTTACTTTTCTTCCATTGCACAATTCTTTAGAACTGAATTAGGCCTTAATGATTAACCTAGTCATCCCTCCTGGTTTTTTTTAATTTTTTTTTAAATTTATTTATTTGACAGACAGAGATCACAAATAGGCAGAGAAGCAGGCAGATAGAGAGAGAGGTAGAAGCAGGTTCCCCGCTGGGCAGAGAGCCCAATGCGGGGCTCGATCCTAGGACGCTGGGATCACGACCGAAGGCAGAGACCCTAACCCACTGAGCCACCCAGGCGTCCCCTTCCCAGTTTTAAAGGGACAGGAACCAAAGTTCTGAGAGTTAAGTGACTTATCCAAGCCCATAAACTATTATTTACTGAATTGGCACCAGTTTTCTGACTCATAGATTAGCTTCCTTCCCACTTCCAACTCTGTTTAAAAGTGTTGTATACAGAATGTAAAAAAAAATGGTATTTTTCTAGAATCATAGTAGCTAAAATAGACATTATTATTGCCCCTTTGCCATAATATTCAAGCTCTAAATATGACAATAATTCTGAAGTCAGTTGATATCATTTAAATCCTTTCTATTTACGTCCCATCTTAAAAAGTCAAGAATAATTCTTTTCTCATTCACCTGCACATCAACAAGCAGAAATGTCCTTTTATTTTTGGTGTGCATAATCCTGCTAACTATCAGAAAATACTCTTCCAGATTTACATATAATTTGATATGGCATAATTTTTCATGGTCTCTAAATTGCCTCTCATTATCAAACCCTGCCTTTTTCTCTTTTTTTCTTTTTCTTTCTTTTTTTTTTTCCTTTTCTTTTTTTCTTGATTTCCTGGACTATTCCACCAGCATCCTCAAGACCTGTTTGTTCCGATATGTGGCTGTTACTATCCGTTCCCCCTCAAGACCTCCCTCAAGTTCATGTTCTTGCTCTAATTACCCTGCCTCAGACAAGCTCTCCTCATGTCTCATCTCATTGGTGTGGCATTGAATGGGGTCCCTTGGTGGATATTGATGACAGGCTGCATTGACAAGGGGTTGCACACTTGGGGAAAGGGGAAGAGGGAAAGAAAAAGAGAGGGAGAGAGATTCCCATTGAGAGTTACTATCATATGCATTTCCTTGAGAGATGAATGAACATTAGATTTTATGGACCAGGGTCTAAAGGATAATCCCTGAAAGGAAGAGAAACCTATGTGATTATTTTTCCTTCTCAGTTGTGATGCTCTGTACTGATCAAGAGAGAGATTAAAAAAAAATCCAGGTTGACAAATAAAACTTTTGCATCCCAGTCAAAAAGTGTCTGAGTTAAACATTGAATCACCCTCTAGTCCAAATACTAAACTTTGAGAGGAAAATGTAGGTCAGGTTTTTCCCTGGTTAAAAACTGTCCCCTTTACCATAAAATTTCTAGAATAGTAACTCAAATCTGTATTATACTTTGTTTTTATTTTGTTTTAGGTAATTGGTTCCAGAATCTCATTGGTAACTCAAAATTACCTTAACAAGGTACACACACACACACACACACACACACACACACCTGTTTTGGGTTTTTTTTGCCAATGTCTTATTCAATAGAAAGTTCCCAACCAAATCAACCTTGTTTGTTGGCACCTGATTCTTATCTCCCTTACCCTTTACTTACTATTTTCTCTTTAAAAAATGTCTAACCATAGCTGTTGCTGCTCTTAACTGCTACTCTTTCCTTATATGGGTAGGATTTTTAAAAATTGCTTTTTTCCCTGGATTTTTGCTACTCACTACTATTATATCCCTTCTTTTTTTTCTTTTAAGATTTTATTCATTTATTTAAAAGAGAGACAGAGCATGTGTTAGAAGAGGGGCAGAGGGAGAGGGAGAGGGACAAGCAGACTCCCTGCTGAGCTCCATCTCAGGACCCTGAGATCATGACCTGAGCCCAAGTCAGATGCTTAACTGAGTGAGCCACCCAGGTGCCCCTATTATATCCCTTCTTTATTGAAAATGAAAATATTTTGAAATATTGAAAATAAAAGATGTAATATATGTTGTTTGACACGAGAAAGAACATGGCTCTCATTTCTGGAGAAGTTAGACGAATAAGCATCTGTCAGATTTATTCAGAGACTTTAGCAGGAGTTTTTTGTTTTGTTTTGTTTTTGCGTGTGTCTTCTGATGGTTTTGTTACCAACTACCTTAAAGTTATTTTCTTTATAACCCCTCCCCTTAAGTAATCTTGCATATGTCAAAACTATTAGTAAACTAAAGCACTTGATGCTCTTCAGTTAGAAGAAATTGTCTTCTTTTTGATGTTCAAATAAATCAATATAAACTGATTCTTCCAGAATAGACTGGAATGAAAGTATCAGGACCCAATGATCAGTTATGCTACAAACTTTTCACAAGGACAGTTTAAGTCAGCACTGTCCAATAAAACTTTCTGCAAGGGTGGAAATGTTCTATAGCTGCATTGTCCAAAATGGTAACCACTAGCCATGTGTGCTATTATACACTGAAATATGGCTAAGGCAACCAAGGAAATCAATTTTTACTTCTACTTACCTTTAATACCTACATGTACCTTCTTAGAGAGTGTAGGTTAAGTAAAACAAAGAAAATACTATGCAGCTAGTAAAAAATATATATATATATGTATATATATATGTATATATTCTGCATAGCCATGAATTTTGAATCCAAGTTTGAACTGTAAATCTTTTTCTTGTCCTCTGTCTCTCTTACCCCAGACCCCACCAGTGTTTTTAAATATGATTCCCATAATAACACTGTTTTCAAATGACCTTTATAAGAAATAAAAGATCCCTCACTGCCTTAGTAGTAAAGTGGAGGACAGGTTGTATTAAAGTATTGCAGAATAGTTATTGCTTCCTCCAGCTTAATATGTCATTTGATAGACAGTCAGATCTATCTTGGTTATATTTTTAAGAAAGAAAACATAGAAAATAACATATAAAAATAATTGCTCTAGCGAGACCATACCTGCATTAACATTGCTTAAATGAAATATAAAGCAGGGTGAAATTTTTACTTTATAAACACTTCAGCCATAGTCAGAGCCTCACTCAGGGATATCTTAGTATTGATGATTAGAAATTAGAATCAGAAGAGACCTTAAACCCATATCTATGACGGCGGCACTTGAACTGATTGATTACAACATCTTCTTGCAAATAAATATTGATTTAATCAAGTCTGCATTCCCATTGGTCCTAATGGTGGTCTTGACAGAAGCCTGGACACTTGAAACTGGCTAACTCCTATGTGGATATAAATATTTTAAATGCATGGCCACTCTGTTATAACCATTATTTGTCTCCAAACATTTATTCCCCCTTGATTTTTTAACCTCCTTCGTTAACATTTTTATGCCTTCTGTAAAGTTGAGTGATGTGTGTGTCTGTCTCTGAATGTAAGAAAAAGAGATGTAGTGGATTTGGCAGGGGTGGGCGAAAGTTGTATTTGCATCTGTTGTTTCTGATTCATAGAGCCAAGAGTGAGGTACTCGTGCAGATAGTGCACAGAGCTAAGATATCAATAGGCAGTTTGCTGTAAACGCATGTTCAATTATTAAAATAGTCGACATTTTATGTCTGATAGCCATAGCAAGGTCATGACATTAATTTATCCAGAATATTGTGGGCACTGTCTAGAAAAGAAATAGCATAAAGGAGACAGATGCTAGAGAGCTTAAGAAAAAAAGATGGGTTTGTGCAAAGCAAAGAGACTTTAAGAGATGACCAGTTTTCTACGAGTAGAACAGGAAGAAGGAAGTCCGCAGGCATCTGTTACCCGAAAATAAGTATCTTAAGCCATGCGGGACATGTGTTAATTTCTGTTGTAGTTTTTCATTAAGTTCTAAGCTTGAGCACGATTCCTGAATCTCGAGTTTCTGAAGTCTAATTTCATGTTATTTGTTGCTTCATTGCCCAGGGGTTCTGTGCTCTTTTACTTCCTGTTTCTTTCTCCCTCCCTTCCCTCTTCCTATTTCTCCATTTCCTCTTCTTTCTCCCTCTCTTAAGCTTTTCTTTCCTGCCTTTCTCTCACGTGAGAGAGTGTGTACTTAACTCCATGTTTTCTTTGGGTGCCCACTTCTTTTATTTGTGGGGTTTTTTTGTTTGTTTTCATGCTTAAGGTTTCCTTTTCTTCTTTGCTTTTTTCTTTTAAATCAGGAGCCTGTAGGAGCTGATTTGAGAGATACCTCTCCTCCTGCAGATGCGTCTTTCTCTTTATGGGTTGTGTGATGTTTTCTTTGGAACCTCTGCAAATGGTTGTCCTTCACGTTTGTTGCCACTGATCTGTGGCCAAACTGCTACCTTAGTTGGTGCTGCGGTGCTGCAGTGCATGCTGGGACCTGTCTGTGTGAGTAAACTGACATTTCTACAGCACCAGACAGCATTACAGTGGGCTTGAGAATTGTCGTACTTTTCTTTCCTTTGTATGTATTTCTTGCATGCTGCAGAGTCACCGATGGCTAGATCTGGCTGGCAAGCAGTTCAGAAATATTGCTCATGTAGAAAGGAAAGGTAGGCAGCTTACCACATTCTGTCATTAAAAAGAACAATTGAAGAACAAAGGAAGTGGCATACTACCTATATACCGTCTTTTCTGTTGTGAAATACTGTAGTACAAACACGACTGTGTTCAGCCAAACATTTTAGCTCCTTTTGTAACAATGCATATAGTAGATTGTTTTCATATATGTACACAAATCCATATTTTATGTGAGCATATATTCAATCTTTAATAGTTATCGCCCGGAAGCATGTCTTAATCTCAAAAGCTTTTACATATTCGCCAACACGCAGCTATTTGCTATTATTTTTCTAAGTTCTTAAATCAAAAAATAAAAATAAAAAATATATTACTATCCTGTTGGTTGATTTCCTTCCAGCAAATTAGGATTTCAACACAGTTTAAATCATATTGATGATTCAGATCCTGGCAGATCTTATAATTCCTGTGAACTGAGAGCACAGCTAATAAAAATATTAAGCAATTATTTTTATTAAAATTGTAGTTTTGCTCATTATTAAATAGAAATGATTGATCTATACAGATTGGTCTCACTCGTGTGTCCCTTGGGATGTTTGGATCTCCATATAGAAGTGGAAACACTGCTTTTGCTCTTTCTTCAGCCGGGGCCGGGGGGGTGGGGGGGCAAAAAAAGAAGGCGTAGAATGAAGTCTGGAACTGTTAAAGAATTGCTGGCATTTTTTCTCCCTCTCTCTCTCTCACACATGTGAGCCTGGCTGCCTGCTTTCTGAGGTAGTGGATCTAGGGTGAGACTGTGTCAGAGCCTGTTTCCACAGCTGCATTTGGAGATCCGTCTTATTGATTAGGGGGAGAAAGGAGTGGGGATCTGAGTGTGAGGGGAGGGGAGGGCCAACTGACTACTGGCTCATTGAAACACAAGACATTTTCTTCCGGAAAGATGTCAGACAACTGAGACCTAGCCACAGAGGAAGTAGAAAGGTAGAAAAATCAGGAGACCCTGGAAGAAACGAATGCATTTCTTACAAGAGTCTTGGGGCTTTTTCTTTCCAGTCCTTTTCTTTCTTTCCTTTCCTTTGCTTCCACCCCCCCACCCCCACCCCCATCATCTGACCTGCAAAGGCTAGAGTGACAGCGTCATGCAAATGCTGCAGTCCCGCAGGTCTGGGAGAGGGTGGATGCTAGACTGTGAGTTAATGTTAATGATGAACGCAGTGAAAATACCAGCCGCGGCCACCCCCTGCACACAGAAGCGCTCTGAGTCAGCATCAGATGCTTTGCCTCGCCACTCGCTGGGTGTCTGTATGCCTGTGCGCGCGCGTGCTCGCTCGGGCATCCGTGTCTAGCCGAGGGGAGGGGGTGGCGTGTGAGTGCGTGGAGGGTAAAAGCCAGTCAGTCAGTGAGAAGCAAAGGTACGTTGGAGAGCAACTAAAATCTGACTGATTTCCATCTTTGGAGCATCAGATGTATTCCCTAAGGAGGATGGGTCTCCGTGATGGGGGTGGTATAATTATGTTAATGTCATATTTATGGAGGGGTGAGATTTTTCATTCTAATAATTGGTTGAATGCTATGGTCAAAAATTGTAAAGCCATATTCAGTTTTAAGGAAAAGCATGGACTTTTATCTAAGGACTGTTTTATTTTTTGCTTTTTGTGAGTGCTGCTTTTTTATTTTATTTTTTTAACTATTTACTATTTTAAGCCATAACGGATTCAGTATGGAAAATCAAATGATAAACAGAAAGAGATCTTATATAATGATGCATTACATCATGGAGCAGAATATTTAAAGTCTTACAAGGCAAAGTAAAGATCTGGACAGGGGGTGGGGGGTGGTGGTTGGAAAGGGGTGTGGTACTAGGGTGGAGAAGGGGGGCCAGTTAGCAAATATTTTGTTCAGCATAGCTTTCCTTGCAGCTTACTTGGAAATGGATGATTCACCTGTTCTGCAGGAAAACATTCTAATTCTTTCCATTTTTTTTTCCTCCTCTTTTCCCTTTTAAGATCAACCACTTCAGAAGAACCAGAATCTACTTCTGTGGCCAGGACTGTTATGTTATGGCTGGTCCGATTGTTATACCCTGCGTTCTATGCTACTAAACCTTGGATCATTCCTAAAGTACCAACTCTGTTCTTGAACCACAAACAAGGCTAAAAGAGCGGAGGAAATTCAGTGAATATACAGGATTGGGATTGTGTATTTTCAAAAGTATTGAGCTTTATAATGCAATTATTTAAGAAATAGAATCTTTTTTTCTTCTTCTCATGTTGCCAGCATTTTAAGTTACATGTTTATTGAGTGGCATTGCTCAAATAGCTACAGAGTATGCATGGAAATATTTGCTGTCTGAATAGTTTGGAGATTCAGAGAGAAAAATCAAGCTTCGGAGGTATTAAATTATGACATGCAAAAAAGTTTTTGTTTTATTCTTAACTGCAGCAGTATATAATGAAATCAGATTTAAAGTGTTATGTGTCCTTGGCCCACCTTAACAGTTGTACTGTATAGAAGTGTAATGGGAGGCAAATTTTCAATTAGGGTCCCATTAACTGGCATATAATCCTTCTTTAATGTAATAGAGGCTATGGTGTTGCTGTACAAATCTGCTGGAAACCGATTTTAACCCATTTTTAGTCTCTTTCTTTGGAGCTGATGGAATGACTCTTAACTGTTCATTGTCTGCATTGTTTCTCATAGTCTTCATTATTTCAAGGTCTGGAAATAGTCTATACGTGGTCGTCGTGATTATTTAGCTTCTCCTAACTTTTATATATCATATCTATTTCTACATATGTATTTTAACTAGTGTTTAGAGGAAAAAGCTTAACTGAACCCAACTGTGATTTCTAAGCTAGCCTTATTACTGGAAGAAGAATTCTACCGCATCAAACCAGACTTTTCCTAGTCCCTGAGACCCTAACTTGTGAGGTATTTTAGGAACATCACAAGTCAGGCTCTTGGGACCTAGGCGGAGGGGAACCAGCAGCTTTGGACCTTATTGATTGTCTGCAGTTACCACCAGAACAAAAGAACATACATAGATTCTGCCTAGGAGAAAAGAACAATGCTCTTCTTTATAAATCAGCAATGTTTTCATCATGACCCACCCCCAAAAATACTATTTTCAGAAACTGTACTCAAAGTGATTACTGAGTTGCACTGAACAGCATTTGTATGATATTAAAACAACCCTATAAAAACAGGGTAAGATAACTGTGTAAGAAGCAAAGTTAAAAGACAGGTGTTTTAAAAATGCTTCTTTGGATGTATTTTAAGGTGACTAGTCTAAGAGAATATATCTCTTCAGTTAATACTGAAGAGAGTGGCTTATATTTATAACTTCGGTCATTTGCATAGAAATATATACATTAGCTTCTTAAATAAGTCCTATATGTCTCCATGTAACTGTGGCTCAGAATATGTAATGTGTAGCTATAATCATGCTCGAGGCCTAGAAATAAATCATTTACAATCTTCTTTACTGACCCTATTAGATTTTACTATTGATTTAAGAAGAATGTTATTTTATACTTGGTATTTATTGCCAGAGTTTTCCTTAATCTTTTAACCAGACAAAATACTTTATATGTCCTGGCAAAAATATGGTGCCTTTTAGTCTTTATATTTTACTTAGTATGTATCACGGACCTATGGGAGATAAATCAGTAAACACCACCTCTGAAGTCAGACTGCTCTGGTTCATCTGTCAACGGAACCTAAGCTGCATAGTTTGAGTTTGATGAGAATTTTAGTTTTATAAACTATTCTAACTATAAGTAATGTGTCATATTTGAACACTGTTAGACATTGCCACATCAAATATTGATTTCTTGTAAGTAGAATCAATATATTAAATCTGTTTACAAATTTTACAATAATATTGCAGATACCAAGATATACAATGGAGATGAGAGACTGCCCATAATAGAAAAGCCAAAATTATTTCATTCTTTTAACTCTAATGCTTTACATGGGTGCTATAAATTATATGTACCTTTTGCATTGTTAAAATAAATTTATGAATGTACTTTAGAACACTGTATGGAGTCTTTGTTCACCTTCTCATTGGATTTGTTACAATTACTCATGTTTGAACTATCATAGGCTACAAATCAGCCATGAGTTATATTTCCTGAAAAATTTGATACTGCGGTATCAGAAACATGTTCTTCCTCTATACAAGCCACGTAAAATGTGTTTAAGCATGGATCCACATTGTGCCTATTCAGATTCCTTATATCACCTATTTTATTTATGGAGAATCTCTGAAATTTTAAGTGCATGTATGTGTGTGTATAAACATTCGTCTTAAAACTCCAGCTGAAAGGAGGTAATATAAACAGTAGAGACTTTTGATAGTGTTTATCTTTTACTTCTTTGAACTATATTTTCATTATCTTCAGACACATCTAAAAGCCCAGGTTTCTCAATACAAAGAACTCTATACGTGTGTGTATCTACAAGAGCAAGAAACTTGATTATATTTAATGGCAATGTTTATCCAACAGATCAGAAACTACCTCGTATATAAAACAATATCACACACAGGTCTACACAGTCTACACAGTCTACAGACACCTGATTTATCATAATCATAAATAATATGTAAATGATGTTTCATAAATTTAGTCCTAAAGTAATGTAAGGGATGGCTGTTTATTGGTTATAGTGATATCAGATATAATCTATTTCAAATGCAGTATTTTTTTGTGTTATTATATCTATGAATTAGACTACATGTTAACTTCTTTTTTGTAGAGGAAAGGTACCAAAGCTGAATTTAGAATGCAGTGATGTTTATTTTTTACTAATCATCGTGCATTCTTTGAACCCTCCCTGTGTAACCTTCCTGCATATAAACTATCTTTTCTGAGACTATCATTGATAAAGCTTTTCTCTTACTCCTTAAAGGTGAGTAGAGATGTAACTGGGTGACTTTGTTTATATAAACTACTTTATGCCTTTATATGGATAGATGGATGCCACTTTTTTCTGCATTTCTGCATTTCTATCTAAGCTGTCACAGAATCATATTGTTTGGAGCTATAAAATATGATTTGGAAAATCAGATCATACTAAGCTTAAAATAAAAGGAGTTTCTACGACAAAGAGCGAGAAAATGATGTGTGTTGCATACAAAAAAAGCAGTGATATTAACAATTCGATGGCTTCCTGGTTGGGAGACCAGCCTGAGCCAGACGCATATATTAAGAGCTGTCTGCTGCCGATGTGAGCTTGCTCAATGCGGTGGAAATGAGGAATCACCTCCTCTCTGACACCAGCTTATTTTCACATTTTAATTTGGAAATAGCAAATCACTGTTTTACATAAACACACTAATGCCCGCTTGGTTCTTTCTCCTTTTTTCACATTGCTTGTTAATGTACTATGAACTTCAAGTTCCTTTTTTTTACAATCATCACTCACTTTAAACTTATCAGCTAAAATCGATCAAAGACCAATGAAGTATTAGTTGTTTCTCTCTCTTTTGTACTGCTCTGTGAATATTGTGATACTCATGCATTTAACTTTTAATCTTTGTAAGGAACACATCAGTTTTCCAAAATGGTGTTTTTTGTTTGTTTGTTTGCTTGTCTTTTAAATCTTTTAGGACCCATCAAGGAAGCCACTTCTGGAATTTTGCCATATCTAAATATGATGATTTTTCATTTCAGGGTTCATGGAATCAATATTTTCTTAGTATAAAAGTCCGCAACACTTTAGTGTTCCCGTGAGGCTGAAGGAGAGCTATATACAGATATTCTTAAGCATTAGGCTATATTAATAATACCTAGAAGAGGTGTAAGTATCACAGGGGAATTACAGTATAAGTTAATTACTAATGAAATGAGAAAAGGTGTATACTACCTTACATTCTTCTTCAAATGGACGTGCCTAGGCTTGGTTGAACTCACCTGATAAATATGTAAATGGTTTTACAAGCTGTCATGTTTGGATGAGTTTGGAGAACACAGTACATAAAGGGTTAGCTAACGCCCAAATTTTCTTGCCATTTACACACACAGTGCAGCCTACATTTCGGTAGGAGCAAATGCAGGCATCGTTCTGATTACTTGGATTCTTTTGTTTAATTTCTTACTAGACCTTTAACTCGGTGCTCAAATTCCACTGATCTCTTAGTGACTGTATTTGGAAACGGAAAACGAAGTTTCTCATACAGAGAAGTTTTTTAAAATCCTGGGCATTTGTAAACATTTCAAAAATAAGACTTTTTAGTGTAGCTCTGCAAATGCACATTTAGTATGCAGAAATTTAGATGTTATTATTATCTGTCCTCTGCATACTTAGTTTTCCGATGATCAGTGGCCAAATACACAGAAGCATATATACACATATATTATATATGCATGTATATGTATATGTATCTTCAATTTTTAAAAAACATCAGTAAAATCAGTATAAAAATTGAGACATCTTCATAAAATCATCCACAGCATTTTTTCAATGAGCTAGCTTCAAGCTTCAACTTTCATTCCTGTTTTCCCCAAATCTCTCTCTGTTCAATGTAGTTTTATCACATGAAGTGCATTACTAGCCAACAATATTAACTCGTATGTAATGTTTTACTTGTGAAGGTTTAAAAGTAAGAGGAACTTGAAAGGTAATGATATGAAGTGAATTTAAGATTTAAATAGTTTTATATAATCAGCTAATTTCATGCATGTTGTACAGGGAAATTAGAAGTGAAAATTTCTCATATGGTGAACTAAATCTTTCATTGTTCATATAAGTAATGTGATTTTAAGTTTGTTACCTTAAAAGTTAATTCCTAAACAAGCATATTAATAATCATGGACTGTCTCTCTGTTAGGTCAACCACATAAGAATAATAACTTCCAGGTTTCATCCTAGCCTTGTAAGGCATTTTGGTGTCTTTTGTATAGGTGGATTTAACCATTCCTTTTTTTCTAAGAAGTTTCTCCCTCTCTGTTGGTAGGTGTCTGACGATTTGTGTGCACCAAGGGACTATTCTGTGGAATCATCTTTCCTTGCCTTTGAATTAGCTTTCCCTAGGCCATGAGTCAACCTCAATCTTTTGTACATCCAAATTGGTAGGTCTTTCTTAAAATCCTTCTATTTATTTTCCTAGACATACAAGGGAATTGTGAGAAATTATAGATTTACGTTGTGATTATCTTTCCAATTTCCAGACATCTTCAGTAAGAGATTTGGGTGGTGGTAAAACACTAGCCAGTGGAAGGATTGGTTCTGTAGGATTTAAAAAGTGTAACATCTTTCTCATAGTAGACTTCGTATTCTTAGTAGGGAGAGGGAAACCAGGCTGTGGCTAGGTTATCACTCTCTTATAAATCACACTAGAAGCCCAGCCTGTGCATTTGTAAACCTTGGGGATGTTTCTACATTAGACAACATTTTTTGTTGGGGGATTACACCACAGTTGGTTCACTTCACTTCTGTCTCTCTTCCTGCCCTCACCCCCCACCCAACATGGAGTCTTTTCAACTTCTTCAAAGAAGTGAGGAAAAAAAGTAGACTCTTTATTAATGGCAGAAAACAAACTGGCTGCTGGACTTCCGAGACAGCCTTCTAATAATAAAGCAGAGTAGGCACTGCGACAAAGAATTCTTGAATGTACTAAATATATAGGGAAGCCTATTTAAATTCACCAGAGGGGCTTAGAGGACAAGCAGCAGAAAGTTTAGAATTCAATTCAAGCCATGCCAGAAAATGAAAATGTACTTAAAAAAGGATTTCTGATACAATTGTTCAAAGACATGTCAACTTTTAAGGTTCTTTCTAGAATAATGAAATTCGTATTCTAATTTCTGTGGTGACTTTTTCAATTAGAAAGGAAAATTGATTAATGGATCTCAAAGGAATTGTTTCTTATGTTTAAAGAGAATGTGTTTTCTTTCCATAGTGTGTGCTCTAGTGAGAGCCACCTAGTGCACTGTCTAAAATCACTTACGTATATACATGAAACAAAGAGATAATGTGTTTTTCGACAATTAGACGTATCACAACAGGGAGTGCGCTGGCTACTTTGGGAGAGTGATAACGCAACTTACATGTTCTTTCTAGCTCATTTCCTCCCATCCACTTCTATGATTTATAATATTATAAATAAGTGTAATAAAGTAATCCTGAAAGAGCAAATTGCTGATAAATAATAGCTCTGTATGATGCTAAATTTGAAAGATAAAAAAATGATCCCTACCGTATCTGTTGTTGACTCTAGAGAATGCTCTTTACCCTTTATTTATCTATAAGACATGCATCTATAAGGAGTACCCACATCTGTAAGAATTTATAATTTATTACTCCTAATGTTGAGCGAAAGAACTGCTTATAAAATCCATTTAAAGGCCAGTATGGCCCACTCAGGGATTAAATTTCTAGCAGCCTCTTTCCTAACGTCTTCCTTTAGAATTAATATAGGTTCTAGAAAAAGATTGTCATTCTTTGTCTCATGGATTATAAGTTGTAAAGAGGACGGAAACTTCGACTCACTAGCGATGCATCTTTGTCACTGTTGTGGAAAGATCCTGCTTGAGAATGAAAACCAGATGGAATTTGCCAGTTCATAAATATAATTTGTCAACTCAAAATAAGTTGTTGATTCATTAATGTATCCATTTATTTGTAAATGTATATCTAGCTTAAAAAAAACAACTCAGTGTATTAAGGTTGCATCAACACATGGGACCTCTATGGCCAATTAAGACTTAATTATTTAGTAAAATATGATTGGCCTTAAAGTGAAATGTCAGGGCACCTGGGTGGCTCAGTGGGTTAAGCCTCTGCCTTTGGCTCAGGTCATGGTCTCCGGGTCCTGGGATGGAGCCCCGCATCAGGCTCTCTGCTCAGCAGGGAGCCTCCTTTCCCCTCTCTCTGTCTGCCTGCCTCTCTGCCTATTTGTGATCTCTGTTAAGTAAATAAACAAAATCTTCAATTAAAAAAATAATGTGAAGTGTCAGATGTATGAATATTAGTTATAGATTTTAGATATTAATGATAAAAAGTAATTGTTGCCCTCGATGCATTGAGATATAGCCTGAGTCATAATTTACCAAACAGCCAAACTGATTGCCATTTAAGTTTTAATGACTTTTTAATTTTTTTAATTTTTTAATGATGTTTTAATATCAAGGATTTAAGTAGACTTAATGATTGATCAATGAAATAATCCAAGTAGATTTCTTAGCCTAGTTTCTAGCACCAAGAAAACACTCAAAGAATATTAGTTTGTTTCTTCCTGGTTGGGTCTCAGCATTTGCTTTAGCTAAACAAACTATTGTTTTTATCACCAAAATTTATTGGGTTTACACCGTCCCAAGGGTGAGAGGCAGACACCTTTGGGAAATTATTTCAGATCCAGGAACACTCAAAAATTGTGTGCTATCAATGTCTTTATCAGATGTTTTCTGAGTGCCCACTAGAGGAAAGACAAAGAGAAATTCTGCTGTCAAATAGCTTATGGTCTACAAAAGATAGCTCTCACTTATCTAACACTTTTTGTCCCTTTTGTGTGCCTTAGCATTTCATGAATCTTATAATTTGGCAGTTTATTCTTTTTTATATTTTATGGATGAGTCTTCTATGTGGTTTGTCCTATTTTCTAGTTGCAGATAAAATAACCTTACCTATCTACTTTGAGTTGCTTTGTGCGAGATATGGATTGTTGTTAGAATTTTGCTGTGTCTACTTTTTGGTCTTATGATTTCCTATATTAGGTAAAGGTCTGGTGATCTAAAACCACAGACTCCAAAAATGTTAATAATCATGGTTTATAAAAATGGTATTTCCAGAATAATTGGACTAAATGCAATATTTACATATGATTTCAATCCCTCTAAAAAGAGCCATCATTTAATTTCTTTTTTTAAAAAGAAGTAAGTTAATAATATTGATCATGAAGTTTCTTTTTTTTTAATTTTTTTTTTGTTTTTTAAAAGATTTTATTTATTTATTTGACAGACACAGATCACAAGTAGGCAGAGAGGCAGGCAGAGAGAGAGGGGGAAGCAGGCTCCCCGCGGAGCAGAGAGCTTGATGCGGGGCTCGATCCCAGGACCCTGGGATCATGACCTGAGCCGAAGGCAGAGGCTTTAACTCACTGAGCCACCCAGGCACCCCAATCATGTAGTTTCTTGAAGTGGCAATTACATCACTTAGTCAAAGGGCCAAAGCATTCTAATTGGGCTGTTCTCTGGGAGTTAACAAATATGCAAAATAAACTTGGAGTTTTTGATATCTTCATCATAAATGCCACAATTGAATTTGAATAGTAGAGTAGAAGCTAGAAGACAAGAATTCTAGCACTGGTCCAACCACTAGTATCTTATGGAACTGAACCTCTCTTCTTTTCACTTTTCTCATTAACAACTGATTTATCAAATAAAGATGTGAGGGAAAATGCTTTTAAAGTGAATTTTGGGTAAAAAAAAAAAAAATAGTATGTGATTAGGCTTTGGGTACTATTCCATTCCACAAGGGACTTTTTGAGTGAAAGAGTAGGAAGACTAGCCTTAGCAAAAAACAACAGCATTAATCAGACTCTTTCAGTAGCTAAGGCTCAAAACGTAGCTCAACTGTGAAGTTTTAAACCTGGCGATTCACAAACCTGTACCCTTGGGGCTAAAATTACATTATATGTTTATTAAAAAAAATTAAAAAAAAAAGCTGAATGTAAGAACAAACAAACAAAAAACAGAGCTCAAATTAGGAAGTTGTATGTATATCATTATGATCTCTCTGCCTTCTGGACCCCCACCTCTCCGTCCAGAGCCTTCTCTTGCTCTTCCTCTTCTATTCAGGTCCTCTCCTCCACTCCCTCTCCCACTCCATCTCTCTCTCTCTTTCTCTCTCTTTCTCCAATGTGTTAACCTCACTCTCAGGCAGTTGACTTTGTTCTCACATTTTCTCTCTGCGGTGGCAAAGATGGCTACTGCATCACACATCCTTCCTAGAGCCGGGATTCCAGAAAGAAAAAAATGAAATGTTCTCTCTACCCCAACATCAATTTTATTTCTCAGAAAGTCTCTGGTTGGTTCTGTCTTGGAGCCACTTCTCTGTCCAGATGAGAGTTACTCAGATTGGACAGGCTGTGTAGGGAGGCAGAGCAAGACTAACATAGCAAGGTTAATGTCTAGGGCAGAAGTTGAAGGAAGTTCCTACAGGCAAAATATAGCAGGGCTCCCAACAACCACTACAGATTTCTAAATTGCTTAGCACAGTGGTATGATATAGGCTTCTTTTATGTATATTGGTCTTGGTAAATTTAGTGGAGCCTATGAAAATACAAGTAGTATTAGCTTATTTAGTCCAAATGTCCTCTGTTACAGCATTGTAACTATACAACATCTGTACCAACACATTGCGACCTTGAGTATCCTGGAGATTAATTACATTTTACGAACATTCTCCATGATCATTTAATACATGGCATACATCAGGAAAGTCAGTATTAGGACTCATTTGGGAATTTGACATTTTAAAAATTATGTAGGATCATTAGAAAGGGGACTTTGGTAAAGAAGCCATAGTGATAATATTCTGTAGTCCAGTGTTTATCCTTGGCCACCATATGTTTAGGCTGTTCTGTTACAGAAAATTTTATATCCCTTCCACTTCCAACACTGATATTAGGGAGTTTTATGTTGCTGACATCCTAATCATATAAAATTATATAATGGCTGTAATTATATACAGATAGGACAACTTATTTGGTTGTATTTATATAGAGATATATAATTATATCTGTATATAACTGTGTCTACTACGTGATTATATATGTATTATATATGTATATATAATTATATATATCATTATATCGGTATACAATTGTAGCCATTATATGGTTTTATATGATTAGGATGTTAAATGCTTGTTCATCTCAGCTTGGTTGTTTATCATGGTATGACCTGGACAGTTTTAAACATTTTACTATCAAGAAGTGCTATTTAGGGATCTTTCTCAATGAGAAAAAGATTAATTTGCTATGAATAATGTTTCTAATGCAAAACATTTTGGGATTTTTTTTTGTGATGCAGATGAGCTATGCTATAAATATAATTTAGAGAGTTTGGAAATTGATTTTAACACTCACAATTCTTCTTCTTAATTAATCAAATTACAAAATTATGCTGTGGTTTCCAGTATATTAAAATAAGTTGTCATATTTGGAACATCTGTTTATGCTCCTGTTAAGAATATGTGTTTCTAAATGTCTGAAATATAGATTACCATAAATAATGTTGGTTATTTATTCCCTGGAAATACGGTACCTACTTCCTCCTATGACGCTTGTTTATTTCCCACCAAGTAAATTTTCCAGATTGTATTGTAGCATTTTCTTATCAAGATGGAGGGGAAAAGACCTGGGTTTTCGTTAAGGCTTGCTGATTGGTTAAGAAAAGCGAAGGCTGTCATCTGCAGCCTTTCCAGACTCTGCAGTGGGGCTCCAGACAGTCAGCTGGTACTATCGCTTTGTCTCAACTATAAATCACAATCTTGTAATGGCCAAGGCTGACACCTTGACATTTTCAAGAAGAGTAAAAGACCTGATTTGAATGGAAATCAATTTCATTGCACAAATCTTGGGTTCCTACTCCAAGCCTTTTCTTATGTCTTCTGTAGACTTATTTGGGAGTTTCATGATCACCAGAGGATTATTTCAGTCATACTATTGCTCCTTTTAGCTCTAAAGGCACAGTCATATTTCCTTCTTCAATCTCAAAATGGAAAAGTTGCTTTTTAAAATTTTATATAAGAAAAAAAATCACCAATAAGCCAGAGTTTATTTTAATCATGATATACTGGTAGTTTAAAAAATGGCAGTATCAGCAGTAACAATAGACACTATTTAGTTTTGGAAAATTTTTATAGAATGTTCTGTGATTTAAAAATACGAGCTGTGTACACACATGTACAGATTAACCTTTGATTATTTCATAATATATAATGTCACTTATGGAGTGATTTTGAACTTCAATCAAGCAGATTTCAAAGCCTAGTATTTGTACTTTTATATTATTGCACATAAACACTAGGTTTACATATTTTAGAGTCAATAAGGAATAACATTCTTTTAACTGTATTAGGTGGATAGAGCATTAAACCCTGCCTCAGTGATTTTGAGCATTCAATCCAGGTGACACAGAGATAACTCCACACGACTAGTATGAAAAGAAGTTATTTTTAGATATTTTAGGAGCTTGGAATTGAATGATTTAAAAAAATTAACCGACTGTGTGAAGTCTCCCACCTTTAGAAGAACATTATAGTGTCTTTAAAACCATATAGGGGAAGAAACTTATGCTTCCTTATGCTTTTGCTTGCTCCTTCCACAAGAGTGATCTAAACTCAGTGAAACCTTAGATCTTCCAAACACAATTATTAATGGAAAATTTGGGCATCGTCTCTCTGGGTCTTGTCCGGTACAAAGAGATTACCAGAATGCCTGGTAATGATTTCTCTTTATCATCTTCATCATTAATCTTTGACTTCGTCCCAAATCTTACTTCTTTTTTTTTTAAAAGATTTTATTTATTTATTTGACAGACAGAGACCACAAGTAGGCAGAAAGAGAGGCAGAGAGAGAGAGGGGGAAGCAGGCTCCTTGCCGAGCAGAGAGCCCAATGCGGCGCTCGATCCCTGGACTCTGGGATCATGACATGAGCCAAAGGCAGAGGCTTTAACCCACTGAGCCACCCAGGCACCCCACAAATCTTACTTCTAAGCAGGAATACTCTTTGATTGCTAATTTCATTATTTGGCAATGCCCCACAGACAAGTAGAGTTATAGATTATTATAAATTCAATCTTTTTATCCATCTTTCCACTCATCCATCCTTTCTTTCATTATCTATACAGAATAAGAATCTCTCCCGGGTATGTAGGAAACACAAAATGATGTTTGAATTCTTTCTTCACAGGATATTATGTTCTTATGAGAAAATAAGAAAAACTAAAAAAAAAAAGTTATCAAGTCATAATGTGATAGATCCTGAAAGAATACAAAAACACAATGCTTTGGGATTTGAAATGTTTGGGGGAAGTATTTACTTTAGTTATTAAGGATCAAGAAAAAAATTGCCTAGAAGAGGCTATATTTAGCTGCTCTATGACAGATAGGAAGGGTTTCTAGAAGAAGTGATGGAAGGGCCAAATTTCAAGAGGAATATGCAGTATGTACAAATGATCAGGAACAGAAATGATAGGCTATCTTTGACATTCTTTTTTTTTTAAGATTGGGTTTATTTTTACAAAATGACTATTAAAAGGTTGGCTAGGATCAGCTGAAGGAGGCCCCACAGTGCTCACAGGGGGTCTTCTGGTAATTGTGGTAGACACAGGGAACCCCTTAACAATTTGGGGGAGGGAAGCAAAGATGAAAGACACAAGATTAATCTGAGGTCAGTGTAACTTAAGACCTCAGCCCAAAGGACATATCAGAACTACTTATGAAGATACACCGCTCTTGCTATCCTATAAATTCCAATTCATTAAGTTTGGAATAGAATCTATGCAGATGCATTCTGTAAAACGTCCTAGATGATTGACTAACACTCCAACTGAGACATAGTTGAATAGAGAATGTTGAAATGAGAAGATTTGGGGGATAATTAGACACAAGAAGAAACAAAACTAAAATATCTAAACCAGAGGTTCCTAACCTGGGGTCCACATATCCCTGGCCTTTTGAGGTTTTATGTTCCCACGAGATTGCATGAGATCTTTCAAGTGGATATACATTTTTCTGGAGGAAATGATTGAATAGTATTTATAAGATTCTCTACGGAGACGAAACCATCCCAAAATGAAGAACCACTACCCATAGTTAGTGTGAAAAGGAGGAGGTAAATGTGAGAAATCTTTTGACTATACAAGGATTTAATGACTGAGTAGATTGCATGGGGATACAGATTGTGGCAAGGAAGAAAGGAGTAGAAGATGACACTAAATTTCTCTCTACCTTTTGACACTAGAAGAATGAGAATCATGATAATCCTTTTGTGAGCCAGCATCAGACCCCTCCTTGGTTCCCATTTCAGTTAATAGAGCTTTGATATCAGACATGTTGGATTTATAGTGTGATTGTGACATCCAGAGGTAGATGTAAAACAAATCATGGAAAATTTGGAGGTGATTACCTATCTTCAAGAGTCATTCTCCTGGAAACTTAGTTGAGCACTTTGAAGTCAAGAACTTATGCTTCTTCTATTTTGGTTTTCTTTTTAAGTGACTTCCATTTCCCGGGTAGTCTCAGGATGACCACTGGACCTCCACCAAGTTGTTTACTTTCAGTCAGTAGGAAAAAGGAGAGAAAAATGACACTATACTTCCTTTTAAAGATAATTTCTGGATTTTTTTAAATACACATATTCCACTATACCCTTAGAACTTAGGCACCAGGTACTAAAGCTTTTGGGGAGTGCTTGCATAGAAAGGTAGACTTTATTCTGGGCAGTCATTCACCCAGCTAAAATCTAGAGGAAAATGAGGAGAACAGATATTGCAGGAAGACTAGCAATCTCTGTCATAGTGAACATAAGCAATCTTGCAGCTTTCAGTAATTAATGCAATAAAATCATAATAGCTCAGCCTTCAGCCTAAATAATATATTTTGATTGGAAAGAGGTAGAAATTTCTTTATAACATTATTTTATGAAAACATATCTTATTTCAAATTCCTGTCCTCCTCAAGTGATTCATTTCCTGAAAATAATGAATTCTTCTATGTGCAACTGGAAAAATAGTATTACTGGTTGTGAATGGAGTTAAACTTGCTAGTTCAAATTTATTAAGCCTAGTAGTCTCAATCCATCTTAAGCCAATAAAAATATTTTCATATTATTCTAAAGGTAGCTACTTTGTTTACAAAATAAATTAAATTCTACCTGCACAGTGATAACAAGAGTTCATATTATAAAATTTGAAATTCTAGACAAATAAAAAAGCAAAAAAAAAATTAATCTCATCACTCAGAAGATAAATCCCATTATCATGTAGTATATACTCATACCTTCCCTCTCTTTGTCTCTCTCTCACATACACATATACACTCAATATTTTCATAATCATTTTTAACTTGCTTTTTAATTATTAAATACCAAATGAACACTTTCCCACAAATTGTCATTTTAGCATATATTAATTACGTTATTACTTCAGTATAATTTATTTAACTAATCCATTTGAAAGTATAAATTGGGTTTTCTTCCATCCTTTTTTCTCTAATACAAATAGTATTCTGATGATAAATACACATTTATATATTTATATATAATGATTCCCTTAGGATATTAATTGGGATAGATGATAATGTCCTGAACAAAAATGGTGGCAGTGGAAATGGAGAGACAAGGAGGGATCAGAGGAATATGTAGAAGATAGAATTGATGGATCCATTATTAATTGTATGTGGGAATGGTATCTAGAAAATTTCAACCAGGTAGATTTCTTCCCCAAATCATGCTTTTTGCTTTATATTCCCTATCCATTTAATCAGTGACATTTATTGCTTTGTAAGGAGGGCGTCTGACACAATCAAGAAACACAGTCAAGGGCACCTGGGTGGCTCAGTAAGTTAAGCCTCTGCCTTTGGTTCAGGTTATAATCTCAGGGTCCTGGGATCGAGCCCCTCATCAGGCTCTCTGCTCAGCATGGAGCCTGCTTTTCCCTCTCTCTCTACCTACTTGTGATCTCTGTCAGTCAAATAAATGAATAAAATCTTAAAAAAAAAAAAACAGTCAACAGAAGATCTAAAGTGCCTAATAGATTATGTTTTCAAAAAAACTTTCTCAGCAAATACAATAAGTTCAAAACAAATTGCTCTGCTTTTGGAAGAACTAAGTTCTTGAGAGGGAAATGGCTTCATTTTTAATTCCTAAAAGACATGGCCAGAAATATTATTCTGATGCTAGAACCTGGATCTTAGAACTTTTAAAAGCTAATGATAAAGGAGAAAAGGGTTCAGGATATGAGCTAGAGGTAATTTCCCATCACACAGGACCACATGAAACTTTCTAGGCTGTGGGAAGTGAGGAGCCAGCCTAGAGTACAAGATAAAGGGACAGAAATGGGTGTAGATGAAGAACATCACATATTTGGCTCCTGGTGTTGGAGGTTCTATAGGAAGGAAGTGAGTAACAGATTCCTGCTAGATAAATCTAAAGACATAAAGACCAGAGGGTTTATGGTCACTGCCCACTTGGGATCCTAGGGAGGTAACTTTGTACATGCTGGTAGAAATGACATCAGGGGAGAACTAGAGGGAGTCTGAACCTGCCCCCTTCCCCTCTAAACCTCTAGCCATCACCATCTTCTAAGAGAGTCCTTCAGCAAAGCGTGGACGAAATCTGGAGAAGCTTCTTTATTTGTGAGGGGCATCAAGGAGATAGCTGACAAGAGAAGGAGAATGTTTGTGGAATTTCAGAGGACCCAAAACACCAGCTAGACCAATGTGGAGAGGTTTAATCCTCAGGCTGGACTTTTTCAGAGCAGCATTATATGGTTTTACTGCTGAGGGAAGGATTTCATGAATCTTGCAAGGGTGAAAGACCAGCACCCAAAGAGACATACTGGAAGAAGTTAATGAGGACTAGAAAACAGCAGGTAGCCTTAATTGGGGAGAAAGTAGAAATCAGAAATGTGAAATGTCACCTTTATTATATACTCAATTCTTACATATTCCAGAATGTTCTAGTCCATTTGAAAATGGTAGAACCAATACTGATAATTATATTTCTGGGTTGTCTTTTCTTTTTCCTTCCTAGCGAATGAATTTAGAACATCTAAGAATTGGACTCTTTTTCATTCACAGTTCTTTATCCAAGGGTAGCATATGAGTTAGTCTGTGTTTTTTTTTTTTTTTAGTTTCTTTAAAGACTTTGCTTTTTCTCCTTCTATTTTAGTCCTTAGCAGATAGTCTAGTTTATTTATTTTATTCACTCAATCAACAAACGCAGAGTATTTTCCATATGGCAAGCAGATTATTTTAATCTATAAACTCGGTTTTAATTTGTAAACTTACTTTCAGCTACAATTTATTTTATTGTATTTGGTTAATGTTAATTGAACATACCAATGCCTTTATACTGGATGGAGTGTATGCTTCACACAATTCTTACTTACGGATGGATTTTAGGATTACACTTAGAAATAAAAACACAAGCACACTTATTCACAAAGATATAAAAAAGATTGATGCTTTTAAGGAAAATGTGCAATGGAATAGTTTACAAAGACTGTCCAAAAGAACATCGTGAGAAAAACATCATTATTTCTTTGTTAGTGTTTCCAGTTCTTTTCTGGGAATTCAAGTGGAACAGAGAATCCAATGAAATCTGGTGCTTCGCATCATTATTAAGCTCATATCTGCAAGCTAATCATGTGTGATAAGGCTAAAATGTAAAAGCATTTAAATCAATAGCTCTTTCAGATGCTTTTCTGATAAAATTGCTTCATTTTCTTTTCTAAGTAATTAATTCATCTAAGTGGAAAGATTAAAAGAAAAACTTATTTATATTAGGAGTAATAGGATCCAAACAGTGTATTGGACTGTATTGTTGGCATCTTTGCAACTAATAAGACCCTTTTAATAATCAGATCTCAGAAACATCTGTCTTAGAAAGGGGTATACTTTCTGGTTTCCATTTACTTGAAAAGGAATTAAGTTAGGGTCAGGAGCAGAGGTTAGGTTACTTCTACCTGGAAATTAATCAGAAAATTCGTTTTGCCCTTTGATGTTGATTTTCTATCCGCCCCCCCCACCACCACTCAACTACTACCACCTTTTTATCTTCTTTAAATCCTAAAGTTCCTTTTCATACATCATGGTAGTTTTAAGAAATTTGAAATTGTGGACTTATGTAATTATATAGTGAAAACAGAATAGAGCAGAGTAAAATGTTTTTTAAAAAAGTGCCATCTCAAAGAAAATTCACTGACATTATAAGTGACTCTAATATATTGGCAAATTTCAGGCTACGTTCTTAGTCGTATTTCTGCTGGAAGAAACCTACTTTCCATTTTGTGTTTTCTCATTTGCATTACTGCAAAGTTATTCATGCATATGAAGAGGATATTATTCATCTCCATATTCCTTCCTGTCCATATTCCAAACCCAATATGTTTATGAGTTATACATGAAGAAACACTGCTGTATCTGTATATTTATACATACGTATCTATGTGATTCAAAGTTGGCATTACAACTGGATAGCAAGCCCAAGTGATAATGTGCTAGATGTGTCTTATTACATCATTAATGGCATATCAAAATTGTCAAATATGGTGAAATCCAGTAATTGTAACTGACAAGCTTTAACATGATTTGTCTCCATTGGGAAAGATTGAAAGGGGTGAAGGAAAGGAAGGCACTTCTGAATTTCTCCTCCAGGTATGACTGTATGATAAGCTATTGGTTCTTCTTCTGCAAATATTTTTAGTGAGATGGTGTTTGCACAGTATTCATGATAGCTGGGCTTCTGAGGTTTTTATGTGTGGAAGCTATATCATCTCTTAAATTCAGAAATCCAGTGCTATTCCAGAAACTGCAAAGATGAACTGGCAAGAAGAAAAATGACCAACCTGCCAGGGCTTCTCTCCCTCTAATGTTTGATTCTTTCTAACTCGATATTCCAGGAAATCATTTCACTTGGAAGTTTAGGTGGAGTTCACAAGGAAAAATTAGTTCTCCCTTACTCTCCAATTCTACTCCCACCCCTTCAAAAAGCAACTATTATTGCTTAATTCCCCAAAGTTTTCTCTCAAAACTATCTCAGCATTTGGGAAGAAGAAAATGGGATGACAGTGCATTTTGTGGACACAGAACTCATTCATTACAATGATGAGGTATTCAAGAATCCCCACCCTTTGTGTCCTGCTTTCTCTATACTTAGGGACGGCACAGAGGAATAGAAAGAGGAAGCTTATGTATTTCTCTTTAAAATTAATTCCCAGTTAGCCATTTGCTGATGGGTTATTTTTAAGCCCAGAGTACACTGTGATTGCGTTTTCCCTTTCAGTAATTGTAGCAGATATTAAAGCAAACAGACAATGATAGACATGTATAGAATAACCTGGTTTTCCAGACAGACCACTTGTCTGAGATCAAACGGCTACAGCACATTTAGGGTTACAGTCTCCTTCTTTTCCTCCGTACTCTCAACCAGTGGAGCTTTTTCCAGCGTTGCCATGGTAACACTATATCTGGCTGCTAGCTCTGTCGTAAGTTATTGAACTGAGACTGGCTTTTGGTTTAGCAGATAATTAGGTTCTGTCTCACAGGTTCATTTTCCTGTGACTGGGACGTGAATATGACCTACAGCTGGCCTCAATTTCAGTGTCACAGACAAAACTTTAACCCTTCCCGGGCTCCTGAGGCACTCTCCAAAGCCTCGCTTTTGAGGTGGAGAAAGTCCAGAGCAGCTCACTGACACCTGGGAGAGGATTACCATGTCTCCATTTTATCTTTCTTCATGATAATACTAAAGAAAATATGGCCAAGGTTGTACACTTAGTGCATTTTCAGAATTAAAAATATATCAGCAATATGACATATATACTTAAGCACTTATATATAACTTCAATTATATAAAACTTCCCATAGCCATTACCATTTCCTTGTTTTTTAAATAATTTTTCAGCCCCATCAAAGTGCCTTGAGTTGCAATTTGGATTCCACAGTTTTTAGATTTCAAAAACCGTATTCTCAGGAATATTAGCTTGGTACACTAATTTGCGGCATCAAGAACTGTCTGCCAATTGATTCACACTCCTCCTCCTTTTTGTAAACCCTAAATTTTAGCTGGCACTGCAAGGTTCCTTTGGAGCCACAGGCAGGTCTATGTTACAGAGAGAAATGCCACCACTCTACTAAAATGCCCAAATGTTCACTCAGGGCTTGAGTCTTGCCGCTTTGGGAAACCAGCAAAGATCTGCCCTTCTTTTAGGACAAAGAAAGAAGCATAACTTTCGCAACAGATACTGAATTCGCAGTACCCATTGCAACATGGAGAGCTGTAGGGTTAATATGAGAACATGCGCCTCTGTATGTCAAACGATAGGAAAGACCTTCAAGAAAATCTGCTCAAAACTTTTGGTGCATTTCACCTAAAACCTTAACAGTGAAAGGGGAAGGAAGGAACAAGGGACAGGTGAGGCCACCATAATTAAAACGTTAATTAAAGAAATTTCATAGCTTAATTGTCTGAAGAATGACATAAATGTGTCAGTAGAGATAAGTAAAATTTATAAAAGGCAAGACTTAGAAGATTCAACTGTTGTCCATTGGAACTGGGACGTGTGTGTGTATATCTGTGTACATGTGCATGTGCACTGCGTAAACTACATTCTGTTTAAACCCATTTCTTCCATTCTCAAACTCTAGATGAAAAGAGTATCTTGAATTTCAGGAGCCTCAGATATCCCGAGACCAAGCAGCCATGGGCCCAAAGTATCCTGTGAATCCAGTGTGGGGGGTGTCGGGGTCAGAGTCAGAGGGGTTCACTTGTACGAACTAAATGAGAGAGTTGACAGATGAGGAGCCCAGTTGTTGCCAATGAATGTCCACTCAACTGAATTTCTTTTGACCTCTGATCTCAAGTGCACAGCACCTATTATTCTCTTATTAACGATCAATGTGTTTGTTGAATAAACGCGTGAATTCTCCCCTACCCTCTATTTTGTGTAGTGAGAACTAAATTAGCACTCAGTTATAAAGAAGACCTAAGAAGTCTACAAGCATTTTCAATCCAAAATCATTTCAACTACCTCCTCGTGGTTCCCAGGAACCCCCAGACCCTACACACGCAGATTATCTCTTGCCTGCATTATTGCAATAGCCTTGTAACTGGTCTTCTTCTCTCTTGTTGCCCACTGTAGTCTCTACTCTGCGTGCGAGAGAGGATGGTAGCCTACAAGGCAAATCCCTTGAAATCAGCACCCTCCTCACAGCTTCCCAATGGTTTTCCATATAATTACATATAATACAAAACTTTTACTGTGTTTACAAGGTCCTATATGGCCTTGCCCCTGCCTACCTTCCTGACATCACCAACCCCTCTTTTCATTCTCTCTCTCTTTTTCTCACAGCCGAGCACACACCCACTAGAGAGCCTTAGCCTCTGTTGTTCCCTCTGCCAGAAATGCACAGCTCACCCTTTCACTTTATTCTGGTCTCCCTGTTCAAATGTCACCTCCTGAGAGATGCTTTCTTCCCCCTAAACATTTTAAAAAGCACCTCATTCATTCCCCAGCAACTTTTCTGATTTAAATTTTCTTCATAATGATTATCACGTCTTGGTATGATATTAGACAGCATGCAAACCATTATATGCCTTTCCCACTAAAATAGAAGCTCCATATGGACAGGAAATTTGATTATTCATGATGTATACCTCTAGTGCCTAGAACCTAGTAGGCTGGATCCTAGTAACTTTAATAAATAGTTGCTGAATGAATAAATGAATAAGTGATTGAATAAAGAGATCCAGATAGAGGGTCTGGGTATCCCAATCACTGTGAGAACAATAATGAGTGTTCCTGATATCATAAATGAAACTTTCCCCTACATGATGAAATTGAATGAGTATATACAATAAAATTTGGGGACATACCTTACACTTCTGGGACTGCCTTCATTAGATGAAGATAAAACAAGGAAAACCAGGAAACAGCTTTTTTCTACCTCATCCTTGCAAGAATTAAATTCCAACTAAGATATCTTCCATTTGCCAAACATATCACAACTACAGTCATCTTGGAAGACTTCTTCTCTAACGGCCAGAGAGTAAATATTTTTGGCTTTGCAGACCTTACAGGCCATGTGGTAACTACTCGGCACTTCTGTTAAGGTGTGAAGGCAGCCATAGACAACACAGAAACAAGTGGCCGTGTCTGCGCTCCAGTAAAACTCAGGAAAACAGGAAGTCCGTTACATTTAGTCCACAGGCTGTAGTTAGCTGACCCCAATGTGGAGAGTTTTCCCCCAGTTTTTTCCCTTAGCTGACCCCAACGTGGAGAGTTTTCCCCCAGTTTTTCCCCCCACCAAGTTACTGAAAGAATACACAAAGGATCATGGCTATCTTATGTGGTCCTTTCAAGAAATCAAACAAATTGGGAAATGCCTGGTTGTGGAACTCTGTTGATGCTTGTTTCCTTCCCTTCTCCCCATATTTGTTCAAAGTTAGTCCTAATTTTAACTGTTACTGCAGTAACAGTGACTGGGCTCTTTTAGATCCTTCCAATGACATTTCCATTTATGCGAAGATGAAAGAAGGATACATACAGTGGTGTATTAGTAAATGTCTAACAACTGACCCGCTGGGGGAAAATAATGACATTTTCTAATTTCTGTAGTGCAAATGCTCCTACCATGGCCATTAAACTACCATATGATGTCACTTAATGTGGAGTTGGGGAAAGATGTATAGAACAGTCACCTGAATCAGTATGAGCTGGCTCCAGCCCACAGCAGGATGCAAATTTAAAAAGATGCAATAATGGTGTGCCTGCGTGGCTCAGTGGGTTAAGCCTTTGCCTTCGGCTCAGGTCATGGTCTCAGGATCCTGGGATGGAGCCCCGCATTTGGCTCTCTGCTCAGCAGGGAGCCTGCTTCCCCCTCTCTCTCTGCCTGCCTCTCTGCTTACTTGTGATGTCTGTCTGTCAAATAAATAAATAAAATCTTTTAAAAAAATAAAAAAATAAAAGCTGCAATAATTTTGCTCACTGCCATTGCAAAGTCTGGAGCAAAGAGTGGTGAGTTTGATGGTAGCAACCGGGTGGACGATCTCTTGGAATGCCAATCAATAAATAATAAAAAAGTCTATCAATTTAACATTGTATGTAAAACCTTTTGCCTGATGTTTGATTAAAATACCTACTCAGTAAATGACAACTATTGTTTTCGTAGTTTAGGTTACTTTAAGCATTAAAATTAAATGTTTAGCTACAGACTCAATCCAGTTTTAATGCATTTGTGTTAATAAGACCTCTTGACATTGAAACAACAAAGATAAAGGAATTTTTATGTAGCTATTCATGACTCTGCCCAGCATAAGGTTAAGATAGCAACAAAATACTCCAACCAGAATAAAAGAAGTCTCCACTTGACTCCAGCTCTTCATAACACTCCACAAGGGTCAAGCTGTGTTATTTTCCTTCAATTTTAAACAGAATGCATCTTAGGAGCATCGTTCAATTATCGATTGAATAGTGGATTCAATTTGACGATAATCCAAACAAATACACTCCAATTAGTTCAAGACCAGGGATGGGCCAACAAAAGGTTAAAGGTTTCACTCAAGTTTTGATGCAAACACTCAGATTGACTTGGGAACGTGGATGTCTTATATTATTTGGCCATGAACAACAGAGTTCAGTCCCAGTTGGAGAAAACAAGCGAAATAGCAGGCAAAATATTGACAAATGGTTTGGATAACCAGACACCAAAACAGACGTCAATCTGAAAGCATTGGTGAAAAAATATATATGGACCCTTAAAGTGATTAACACACAGCCTAGGTCTAAACACTCAAAATTTCAGAAAAAAGACTAATATATGCTGTTTTGAATACTATAAAAGTGATTTTTGAATTATTTACCCTCTAGTCTCTAGTCTCTACTCATTCTCTTCAACCTATAAAGTTTTTAATAATTCTGTAAAAGGCATGATTTAGAGCTTGGTCTGTGAAATAAGGTAAGGAGAGTATTCCTTTCAACCTTCTAACTAATCTTCATCTTTTTCTCTTTGCTTCTATTAGCACATAATTCAAATATATTGGTTTTGTTGTGGTTTTCCTGTGCTGCTTCTTCAGTGCTCTCTGTTCGAGAAGATTCATTTTAACAATGAAATACCTCATAACAAACCCTGTTCAGAATTCCTCCAAACCCCCAAATATTACTAAATGAGCTGAATTTTCTGTTCTGATGAGTGCTTCCATTTTTTTTTGCTGTATTTTCTTTTGGTTTCCCACTTATACAAGTATTAATGGAAACATAGATAATCAGCTTTCTTTTTAAAAAAATTTCTATTATGGCAAATCCTAAATATACACAAATTAGAATAGCATAATGAACTTCTACATGCCCATTATACATAGAGGTTTAACTATTCAACTTTTTTTTTGGAGGGGAAGGGGGAGAATTGATATCTTCTTCCTCCAGCTATATTGATATATATTTGACATAATATGTAATATATTGCAAAATGATCGCCACAATAAGGTTAGTCAACACACATCCATCATCTTGGATAGATATGTAGTTACTTTTTATTTTTTTGCTGGCCAGAAGAGTTAAGATCTACTCTTTTAGCAATTTTTGCATATGTGATACAGTATCGTTAATTACACTCTCCATACTGTCTGTTAAATCCCCAAGACTTATTCATTTTATAACTGGTATTTTGTACTCTTTGACCACCATCATTCATTTATCGCCACTACTCAGCCCCTAGCAGCCACTCACCTACAATCTATTTTTGTGAGTTTGGTTGTTTTAGACTCCATCTGTAAGATCATATAGTATTTCTCTTTCTCTGTTTGATTTATTTCACTTAGCATAATGACATCAAGGTTCATCCATGTTGTTCCAAATGAAAGGATTTCCCTCTTTTTTATGGCGGAATATATATATATGTATATATGACATTTTCATTAGTCAACAGATACTTAGGTTATTTCCATTTCTTGGCTATTGTAAATGATGTTGTAATGAGCATACTTGTATAGATATATCTTTAAGATAGTGATTTCATTTCCTTCAGATATATTCCCAACTATTCAACTTTAATTTATGACCAAATTGGTTTCATCTATACCTACCATTCACTCATTCCTAACTTTCTGGATTACTTAGATACAAGCCCATGTATGATAGAATATGCATGCATTGATAAATAGTTCAGTATATATCTCTAAAAATAGAGCACTGTTTTTTAAACTATGATGGCACTATTATACCCACAAACATTTATAGTAGTTCCCTAATATCACCAAATATTCCATAAGTCTATACATTTTCCTGATTGTGTCTCTCTTTTTTTTTTTTACACTTAATTTGTTTGAATGAGGATTCAAACATGGGTCACACACAGCGTTTGGTTAACACATTTCTTTCTTTTTTTAAGATTTTGGTTTTTTAGAGAGAAAGAGACAGAACACATGTGAGCAGGGGGAGGGGGAAGAGTAGAGGGAAAGGAAGAAATCTCAAGCAGCCTTCCTGCTGAGCATGGTGTCCAATGTGGGTCTCCATCTCACCGCCTTGAGATCATGACCTGAGCCAAAATCAAAACTCAGATACTTAACCCTTTGAGCCACCCAGGTGTCCCTGGTTGATATCTTTCTAAAGTCCCTCTCAGTCTCTAAGTTTCCTCCTCTTTTAGTTCTTTGCAATGTATTTGTTGTAAAATGGAATCAGTTGTCCTTCAGTGTCTTTCTCATTCTGGGTTTTGCTCATTGCCTCCCTGTAGTGTCGCTGACCATGTTCTTCTCTATTGGTAATTCCTGTAAACTGAGAGTTAGACTGAAATCTTTCATTCAAGTTATTTTTATTTGTTTTTGTTTTTATGTAGCTAGATTTATTCATAAATGATATTGTGTACATCCTATCAGGAAGCACGTAGAAAATTTGTCTTTCTTGTGGCTAAGTGGGAGGATATTTGTGATTTTACAACTATACATTATGGTTGCATCATCTAGGAATAAACTATTACAAACTCATGTCATAATTTAATATGCCATTACTTTTTTAAGGTTTTATTTATTTATTTGACAGAGAGAGTGAGAGAGAGTGTGCACAAGTGGGGGAGAGGCAGAAGGAGGGAGAAGCAGACTCCACACTGAGTAGAGAGCCTGATGTGCAGCTCAATCTCACGACTTTGAATTCATGACCTAAGCTGAAGGTAGACACTTAATGGGCTGAACCATGCAGGTCCCCTAATACAACATTATTTTGTGATATTTCAAATAGAGTGCCTTAATTTTCAGTTATTCTACCAACTGAGTGAGTTTGAGCACTGTTACCCTAATGATTATCAAACTATGGGTTATTCCACTTATATGTCTGAAATTGGATTAAATTATGGAGAAATTCTAGGATAAATTCTAGTAGAAGTATCCTTAAACAACTACAAAGCATATATGTAGAACTTCTCTAATCTAAAAAATCCTCAGTAATTCTTAGAAAAGAATGGGTGGGATTGTATTAGAACCAGACTGTTGTGGTGATCTTAGCTTTATAAGAACTTCAGAGGCAACAAATGTGGACTTAATTTCAGGGGCAATTCCAAAACATCAGAATTATCTTCTGGTGGAGCATGTGAAGTATTTCAGCCTACCCCAAGAAGATGGTACATCCTTGCACTATTGAGATAAAAATATGAAGACCTGGTATGAAATCTCAACTTCTATTTTTTTATAAAGATTTTATTCTTTTATTTGAGAGAGAGTGAGAGCACATGAGTTGGGGGAGGGGCAGAGGGAAAGGGAGAAGCAGACTCCTTGCTGAGCAGGAAAACTCAGAGTGGGTTTTGCCCCCAGGATGCTGGGATCATGACATGAGCCAAAGGCAGACCTCTAACTGACTGAGCCACCCAGGCACCCCACAACTGTTTTTTAAAAACATAAGTGCACGTGTATTCTTAGGAATAGAAATAAAAGAATGTGATTGTTTATGGGCTTTCAGGAATGTTTTCCAGTTGCCTTTTTTATTCCTCTTATTTAAAAAAAATGGAAAGTTGGGGACTTTTAATTTATAGTTATCTCATTATGACAGAACTCTAATCTCATATCCCATGTCAGATATGAAGAAGATATACCTTTCCACTATATATTTATTGAGGATAAATAAGTTATAGTTAGCTTTCCATTTGTGTGGGTGCTTTTAATTTAAAGCTATGGTATCATGTATAAAATACTCCAGTGATCCAATAATGCATCACTAATATTAGACCCAGATGCTATCATAAAACTGTTTGAGAATATCTTACTTGGACTTCAATAACTATGTTACCTTAGTGAGTTCTCTTCGATTTCTAAGGTTCCCTGGATCTATTTAATATCATATCAGTAGTTGGAAAGGTTTTTCCAGGAAGTTACATAAATCTACAAAATGAAATGTGGGAGTCTATGACCCACTTCTTCCTATTCTAGTCTTCCTGTTGCCTTTGCCCCTTTTCAAGGTCTGTTGGCTACTGAATGTCAGGATTCTGTCTATAACCCCAAATCTAAAGTATTATTTCATACTTTACAGTAGTAATGCTTCAATGTAGAGATAGCCTCTAGAACAAGTGACATGGTTATTTATTTTGTTACCAAAGTTACTCAAAGTTTCTGAGCCTCAGAAGAAAATATTGATGAATCAGGGCTTAACCTGCAGAAATGCAACTGAGATATGCTGAGATTCTAGAACTATATTTCATGTCAGATTAAGGAACTGGAGAATTTTATCCAAGAAAATAGTAAGTGATACTGCATAGTGAGGAATTTGGCCTCACCCAAGAGAGTTCTGGCCCTTGTTGTACCTTGTGCCTGGGAGGTACCTCTAAACCCTCAGAAATTTCCCAAGTGATAGGAGTCTCTGTTTTTCATGGTGGACCCTCTGGAAAACCTGGTAAATCAATCAATCCTGCTTATGTAATAAAGCCCCCATACATACTCTGGATGCTGAAACTCATGTAAGCTTCTCTGTTGGCACTACTAGATGCATATTGTCACAGACCAATATAGCAGAGAAACAGGTCCTGAGAACAATGAAGTGTTCATATTTGGATCCCTCCCTAACTCTTCACTATGTCTCTTTCTTTGGCTGATTTTTGGCATCATTTCCCTGCAGCAACTAGAAGTATAGTAGGTTTCAGTTAGTTCTGTGGGTCTTTCTAGTGAATTAGCAAATGTGAGGGCTGATTTACTCACTTGAAAAGCTACATACTTTTATTCTGAGCTTTCATTTCTTCATAGATGGAGTTAATAATAGTCCATATATTATGGGGACTAAATGAGATCATATGTAAAATCTTTAATGTATCTTAGGAGCTTAATAAATATTAGTTCTTTTCTGGGGAAAATACTGGATGATATGAATTTGTGCTTGAGAGGTTATCTTATGCAACACTTGCCTATCAAGTCTTCTAGACTAGATATAAGCATACATTATTAAAACAAAACAGAATTCATTCAATTCATCAAATATTTATCTCAGTCCAACTGAGATGTGTAAATCATTATATTAATAACTTAGAAAAAGACAGTTTCTGCCTTCCTGGAGTGAGAATATTTTCATTAATATTTTTGATATAAGTAGACTGGAATCGGCATTGGGTTAAGGTAGATATTAGATGCAATGATGGAAGTGCAGGAGAGAAAGAAATTCTGATTGGGGTTATTGGAGAATGTTTCCATCAGAAGGCAATATGTCAAGAAAGGACCATGTACTAGGAGGACTTTGATAACACCTTTAGGAATAATCAATACCATTTTTCAGAATTTCTAAATGCACTTACTTGGTGAAAAGTGAATTTTACAACAAGATGTACAGAAATGTATCATGACTCTAGAAAAAAATATAAATTAAATGGTCTTATATCAGAAACAAGTTCTCTAAAAATAAGAGGCAGTGTTAAAAAAAAACTTTTAGCCAAAAGATTAATTTCTATATTAAAAATATCTTGTTAATTGGGGTGCCTGGGTGGCTCAGTTGATTAAGCATCCAGCTCTTGATTTCAGCTCAGGTCATGATCTCGGGATCATGAGACTGAGCGTCACATTGGGCTCCAAGCTCAGTGTGGAATTTGCTTGAGATTCTCTGTCTCTTTTTTTGCCCCTCCTCTCACTGTGGATGCTCCCTCCCCCTTTCTCTCTCTAAAATATATAATAAATAAATAAAATTAAATATATGTATAGTTGATTTCATTGTAATTAAAGAAATTGTTTCTGTGCATTGCATTTTAAGAATTCAGGAGACTAAAAAATAAAAATAATAAACAAATTAAATAAAAATCCAGGAGACTTAACTCAATTTCTGATATGTATTATGTCAGTTTTTGAATTCCAGGAAAATGTAGATTTTATTTGAGGCAGGCAGTTCATTTGAGACTAGTAAAAGAGTTAAACATAATTAATTTGTTCATCAAACAATTCATTCAGCAAATACTCACTGGATGTATTCTGTGCACCAGGCACTGTTCCAGGCTCTGTGGGAAACTGACAATAAACAGGTAAATATATGGAAGGTCCAGGAGTGTAAGTACTACCAAGAAAATTAAAGTAGTATAATGGGTGGATAGAGAGTGTTGGAGAATAGTGGAATTGGCTCTTTTATGTAAGTTGGTCAGAAAACACCTTCTGAGAGACATCTGAGCAAAGACAACTCTTGGTGTGGGAATAAGTCAGAGAGATATTCTGAAATGAGGATTCTAGGCAGAGAAAACAGCAAGAGCAAGGTTTCTGAGGTTGGAGCATGCTTGTCATATTCTAGGAAGAACAAGGACTCCAGTGTCCCTGAAGAGAGTGAAGAAGAAAGAAGCCAGGAGGTTGTTACATTACCAGGTTCCATAGGCCACTGCAATGACTCTGCCATTTGTAGAGCTTGACCCATGCCTACCTCTTAAACCTCTGTCTTCACTTGTTATCTTTGTATTCATACCACTTGTGCTACCCGTGTGGTAGCCACTAGTCACTGACTAACAGGAGCTTGAAATGTGGCTGGTCTCACTGGACAGTATGAAATAAAGTGAAATATGTCCATAATTCTTATATTGTTTAACATGTTGAAATGTAAGTATTTCAGATGTATTGATTAAGTAGATCAGAATAAACTTAATCTCTTTCTTTTAATTAACATTTTTTTATTTTGAAGTAATTCTAGATTCCCATGTGACTGGAAGACGTAACAGAGAGAAACCCCAGGTTTCCTTTCCCTAAGGTTTCACTCAGTGGTAATCTCCATCCTCACAGTGTGACTACCAGGATATTGACAATGATAAATCCTACTCCGCTTTCCCTAGTTTTAATTGTACATGCTTGTGGGTCTACATGTGCTTTGTTCTATTTAATTTGATCACATATGTAGGTACCACCATGTCCAGATTCAGAGCCGTTCCTTCGCCACAAAGATCGCCTGTGTTGCATTTTTATAACCACGTCCACAGCGTATCTGTTCTCCATCCCTCCCCCGGCCCCAGCTTTTAGCAACCACCAGTCTGTTCTCAGCTTATATAATTGTGTCATGTCAAAAGGTGATGTAGATGGAATCATACAGGGTGTATTCTTTGGGAATTGGCTTTGTTTGCATAGCACAATCCCCTCAAGATTGACCCAAGTCACTGTCTGCATCAGTAGTCCCTTCCTTTATATTACCAAAGAGCGTTCCATGAGCTGGATGTAGCACACTCTGTTTACTCACCCACTGAAGGACACGTGGGTTGCTTATAGTTTTTGCAATTATGAATTCAACTGCCATAAACATTCTGGTACAGATTTTCGTGTGGATATACATTTTCATTTATCGGGAATAAATGCTTGAGTACAACTGCTGGTTCATATGGTATCTGCATGTTTAGTTTCATGAGAAAATGCCAAATCACCTTTCCCGAGTGTTGTAACCACCTGTTTCTTTTTAGTCTTTGTAACCTGGCTACTAGAAAATTTAAAATTACATATTTGGCTCATATTTCTGTTGAACAGTGCAGCTCTTATGTAGAGCACTGGTTCTTGCCCACCTCAGGTTCTTTTCTTACACCTTTCTCTCTGGAGTGTGTTTGTTACCCCTCACAAAGGCACATGAACATCCATAGCACAGGGGTGAAAAGCAGAGTCTAAAACCAGATGGCCTGGGTTTGGATCTTGGATCTACCCCTTACCAACTATATGGTTTGTTAGGATATTTAATGCCTTTTTCCCCTCATTTTTTTTTAATTATGTGAATGGGGTGATGATAGCGGTGCTGGTCTCATTGGGTTGGTGTGAGGATCAAGTTTGCACAGGTGAAGTTATTTCCTAATGAGATCTTTCTGACCCCTCTCCAAGGGCAGATTGAAATTCTTATATAGGCTCCCACTGTAGTCAACATCCTCATTAGAATTGCAATTATATAATTGTTTTGTGTCTTTCTTCACTCCTGTATGGGCGGTGGCCTTGTCTAGCTGATTGAGTCCCATGTCCTCAGTACTAGCATAGACCTTGCAAAAAGGAGGCAGTTAGTATACCATTGTTGAAAACATGAGTGAATGGATGATTTTTTTAATCTTTTATTCTTTTTTTTAGTTTTTATTTAAATTCCTGTTAGTTGCCACACAGTGTAATATTTGTTTCATGTGTACGATATAGTGATTCATCACTTCCATAGATCACTTTGTGCTCATCAAAACAAGGGCCCTCCTTAATCCCCATCACCTATTTCACCCATTCGCCCCCACTCCTCTCCCAGCTGGTAACCATTGGTTTGTTCTCTATAATTAAGAATCTGTTTCTTGGTTCACCTCTCTTTTTTCTCCCCTATGATCGATTGTTTTTTTTCTTAAATTCCACATATCAGTGAAATAACATATATTTGTCTTTCTCTGACTGATTTCGCTTAGCATAATACTTCATAAATAGCTCCTCCTCTTACTTTGCAAATAGCAAGATTTCATTTTTTAGGGCTGAGTAATATTCCAGTGTGTGTGTGTGTCTGTGTGTGTGTACCACAACTTATTTATCCATTCATCAGTGATGAATTTCATTCAATGTAAGCATTTACACATGATTTACTTAAAGTATTATTTGACCTAATTTCTTTTTCCTTAATTTTTAAAATCAATGTTATTCATGTTTCTTTGATTCAGAAGACTAGGTTTCTATCTGTAAGTTCTATGAATAGCTTTTACATGTGGATCCAATTTATTGTGAAATAAAAATTGTTCTAAAGAGGTGATTGAATTCAATAGTAAAAAGATTAAGGTATATATATGTACATATAGAGAGAAACGTTCTTTGGCAGTTTTAGTTAAATTTTTCAGTCTAAGGAATCATTTTATTATTATGATGGAAATCATGTCACTTAACTGCTTCCTTTGGATTATGGGCTTTTTGAAGACTGATCCCCAGTCAGTAGGTCACATTGGGGTAGAAGTACTTTTTTTTTTTTTTTAAGATATTTTTTATTTATTTGACAGAGAGAGACACAGTGAGAGAGGGAACACAAGCAGGAGGAGTGGAAGAGGGAGAAGCAGGCTTCCCACCGAGCAGAGAGCCCGATGCGGGGCTCGATCCCAGGACCCTGGGATCATGACCTGAGCCGAAGGCAGACGCTCAACGACTGAGCCTCCCAGGCGCCCCTAGAAGTACTGTTTTATACTTCTGTAGATAATTTTACTTCGGGATACCAATTATGTAAGACCCTTAATAGGTAAGCTCCATGACATTGTTAGGAAAGTCAGAGAAAACCATGGCCTCACACAGACGATTTTCATCTACCTACTCTCTTTAAAAACCCAAACTGTACACCAGTTATCAGGAGCACATGCCTGTTTCATACACACAAACACACACACACAAACATATTCTGTCAGATCCACATTATCTTCTTATCTACAAAAGGAGGTGACTGTAGTAAAAAGAACACTTACTTATGCTCACTTTGACCTAAAGTGAGTTGAAGCTCTTGCTATTAATTCTGTGGTCTTGAACAGACAATTTACATTTCATCCTTCATTACATTTCCTAAGAAATGGGGATGATAATGAATTCTAAGTGGAATTGCAATGACAATTAAATACAAGTGTCCACCTATAGATCCTAAATAAAAAATACCTCCATTTTTGGGTGGTGTCAGGCTATGTGCTGAGTTTCAGAGACATATACACATGTTTTCTCCAAATTTACCATATACCCTCAAAGGCAGGTGTCATTAGACCTATATTATACCTTAGCATTCCGAATACTAGAAATACACATTGTTTAACTCCACACAGTTATGTGATAAGACTGTTCTATAAAATTACGACTCTGGGGTCCAAACTAATCATAGAAATAAAATACACCTTCTTTCCACTGAAAACTATTTGAGTTCAGATTTATACTGAAGCCTATGTGGGTGTAAAAGAGTATGATGCTATTTGTTTCCTGGTTTAATGATTTTTAATATCGAGTAGATTTAAATAATATTAAGTAACATGAAATTTGCTAATATGTATTGAGCTTTTACTTTGTGCTCAGAACCACATTAATTTATCAGAAATATTTTTGCGATATAATTGACATACAACATTGTGTAAGTTTACAACATATAACATGTTGATTTGATGCATTCGTATATGGCAGTATGATTACCACAATAACATTAGTTACCACCACCGTCATGTTCCGTAATGACCATTTATTTTTTGTGGTGAGAACATTTAATCTGGTTTCTTAGCAACTTTGAAGTATATAATGCAGTATTGTCAATAAACAACACAGGTAGCTACTATAATCATCTCTATTTTACACTTGAGGGAACAGGCTAAGAGAGATTAAATTAGTGGCTCAAGGTCAGAGTACCAGTAATTGTTAAAGCCAGGATATGATTCTTTGTAACGTGAGAGTTCAACCCTTTACCAGTAATGCATGTTGCCTCTTATTTCAATAATAAGTTGGCCATTTGGGTTAATCATGGAGAAAGTGATGTTCCCTTTGTTTTCATGTGCCTTATATTTTTAATATTATTCATTCACATACAGTCTGATAAAATAAAATCCCGTTCTTTCCTTCTTATGCCTTTACATGTATTGTGTTCTTTTGGCCTTTATAAATAAAACCAACCATAACTGTAACACACCCTTGCCCAAAGTGAGTGAAAATTCTAGCTCCTTTCTTCATGTTCTTATTGCGACCCAAGGACTTCGAGTTTCCTCATAAATGTCTGTATGCCAACAATATTTAATTTTCGTGATCAGGTAACACCAGTGCTATAGATATGAAAGTGTGACCCCATATTTTTCTAGTCACTCTTCCTACCTTATTCACATAGAGCTACTTATAACTATCATCTGGAATAACACTATTAAATGGATCATTTTTTCTAACTAAAAACACTAAATCCTTAAAGATCACTATTTGACTATTTATTTACATATTACAAGTCCATGTTTGGATTTTGTTAGCCTTTTCTCTACTGTACATCTGCTCCACACAGCTATTTTGATATGAAAATTGGTGCTTTATAGAATCACTTTGCCACTATGCTGCCATTTTATTATTGCTATTATATTTAATTGGAATGCTAGCATTGTGTAACCAGGGAGAGTTCTTTCAACTTGAGAATATTCATTTCAAATAAAATAGACTTATTTATTTATTTATTTATTTCTTTATTTTCATTTCCTTAAAATATCAACTTTGATTAATAATTATATATAGGCTTTGTTCTTCTTATCTGGGTGTCAACAGTAATTGGAATCCATATCCATATCCTACCTTGCAATCATGCTGCAAAAGGCCAATAAATTCCCGCTGAGTGTGTTACTTGTTAAATTTAGTGCATTACATTCAGGGTAATGAATAAAAGCAGTGGGCCGTCACCGTCTGGCTGGCTGAGGAAGGCTTGAGCAGGCAGACTCCCCCGAGGCCTTGAGCTGGCTTATAACGGTGACAGGCAGAATCAAGGGAGTCCCAGAGCATCACAGTTCAGTTTGTCTCCCTTAATTTCCTCTTCTGTAGAGATTCAGAAGGCTGTAGGGAGGTGAAGTAATCTTAGCCATTAATTCACCACACTTTCGTAAAATGCTGCCAGTTCTGGTTTCATTAACAAGCAAATACAATTTAGATAAATAGTCATGTATTTACACTCAGCAGAAAGATGAGAATACCATTGAATATAAACTAGTGGGTAGGCTCCATGCAATCCACTTTGTGTGTCTACCTATGTCTATTGTGTATTCATTTGTCTGTATTAAATACGCACATAGGTTTTTTCATATGATTGAGTAACCAGTGAAGCAAGCCCCAAAGATACATATGTACTTATTTCCATCTCATATTTATTGAACATACATAAGTAGTTACTGAAAAAAAATGGCTACCACATTCTTAAACTTGCATGCAGCTCTTTCCTAATAAGTATATTCTTCATATGAAGAATGTTCTTTCTTAAACTATAATATCATAAGAACTTAACATATGCTGTAAATGTACAAATGTAAAAAAAGTTAGAGCACTCAGGCCTAGATTCTCAGGTAACTGTTTATTTCTTGATAACAGAGAGTTTTTATTCTCACAGCAAATAGTTGTTATGTACTATGTCTAATGCCAAAGTCAGCGGACTCCTTTAGGCCTTGAGGAAATGTGAATGTTAATATCCATCTAGAAACAAATAGATTCTTAAAGAAGGAGGAAAAATAATTTGTATGAAATGACCACTTAACATTATTCTTGAATATCTTGGAAAATTTCATGTAGAGTGTCCTTTGCTATCCATGATAGAGCAGCTGGTTCCAAATAACATGGTGTATCTCATTAGAGAGATATTAGATCTAATTATGCAACATATAAGTGAGATCATTATGGTAACATTATCTCAATGAGGTAAGTAAAGCACATGTGAAATCTAACACTGCTGCTTAAAAGAATTTTTGAAAGCAAATGTGAGGAATTAATGATCACTTAAGTGTACTTTAAAAGATGTTGAAAACCAGTCATGAATCTTTGACATGTAACAGAAAAACATAATAGAATGATAGGTACCCTGATTAATTCTACTGAAAGGAAAAATGAACTTCCTGGGAAAATATTATCTTTCAATGCAGGTAAATCATTTTCTAAACAAAATAAAATAAGCCAGTGGAAGGGTCAGAGGTTTTGTTGTTTTATGTTTGTTCTAGTACCTGTTGGGGGCATTTTTATCATGTCAAAGATCTTCAGATTTCACAGTGTAACAGAATCACAGAGAAGGAGATCACTGGCCCCAACCTCAGAGTTTCTGACTCAGTAGGGCTGGGTGGAGCCTGAGAGTTTACATTTCTAAAATTCTCAAGTGCCCTGGTTGTTGATAGTCCAGGTGGTCTTTGAGAAGCACAGGACCAGGTGAAAATCACTATAGAAGAAACTTAAATCATACTAACTTCTGGATTATTTTTCTATATGATTAATATTTTTTCAGTCAAGTTCTGTATCTTCAGAAATTCTATTATAAAGAAAGCTATCTTTATTTTTTTTTAGAAAGCTAACTTTAAAATATAATTAAGGTTCTCTGCCTGACAAGTGCATTGGCATATTTTTAACAGCATATTTAAAAACAACCACACAATAAATAAATGGATACTCCCTAGCAGGAAAGAGTTCAAAAATAATGAGAAGTTTTAGCTCTGTGATGCTAACGTAGCTCATTGTTTTCTGTAGATATTATCTCTTTCCTGAGAAGCCCGTTAACTATTAAATTGATTGATTTTAAGGTACAGCATTGTGACCACAGTTAATAATACTGGCTCATACACTCGAACTTCACTAAGAGTGTAGCTCTTAAGTGTTCTCATCACCCACACATATACACAGAACATTAAATATATGAGGTAATGGATGTGTTAACCTGACTGTGGTTATCATTTCACAATATGTATGTATATCAAATCATCACATTGTACACTTTAAATATATAAAATTTTATTTCTCAATTATACCTCAAAAAATCTGGAAAAGGAAAGTTTAAAATAAATTGAATAATGTCCTCAAACAAATTTAAATTAAAAAATAGCTATTGAATGAATATTGTTATGTATAAAAATTGGTTGATTCCTTTCATTATAAGTAATAATAACTACAGTTTGGACGGTTTGTTAATTTATTACAAAAATTTACAAAAATCGTTTAGAAAGAAGTGTATGACAAAATGCCACCAAAAGTTTGTAAATGAGTTTTTTGTTTTTGTTTTTGTTTTTTTTTAATCTGTATCTTTCCTCAAGTCAAGCATTATAATTATTATGGTAACAATGTTCAAAGAGCATTTCCAGAGAGAATATTTTCTTGATTCCACTCAGATAGTCTTCAAAACTAGATAATCCAGTCCATATTCTGAATTCAAATGTCTGAGTCTCCATAAAATAAGGAAACATCTATGTGGCAGTCTGTCTGAAAGTAAAGAAAAAAACTGTTAAGACCTCCATATCAGGACGTAACTCCAAATTTTTTTGTGGAAGAGATCCCTGACCAAATTCAAGAAACAGTTCTTAGTTTTAAAAAAATTGGGTAACACGGGGTCCTGGGATCGAGCCCTGCATCGGGCTCTCTGCAGGGAGCCTGCTTCCCCCTCTCTGTCTGCCTCTCTGCCTACTTGTGATCTCCGTCTGTCAAATAAATAAAATCTTTAAAAAAAAATTGGGTAACACTCTGTTGTTCCATGTGGGTTTTAGCTGAGCTGTTCATCAGACTTTGAGCCCTCTTGTTGTCTCTACGCTCACCCCAAAACAGAGCTCGATGCTTCATTCATCGGCATGTTAAAAATGAGGGAACAGTTACTGCAGTGATAGAAGTGCTTTCCATTTTGATGTGGTTATCACGGTCCTAAAGAAAGCTCTGTTTCCCAGGATCTCTTTTTAAAGACCCCCAAAAGCTCTTTGCGTCATATCTACAGGCACAACTAAACTGAGGATTCAGACTTACACGGACTCCCCTGTGTTCTCATTCCTGGCTGGGCTCGATAGTCAACCTGAGGAGCTTTGGAAAGTACTGAAGCCTGGGTCTCAACCAGAGTGATCTGAACTTAATGGGTCTGGTGAGGAGCTAGGTCATTAGAAGCGCTTAAGAACCTTCCCATGAGATTACAATGTGCAGCCGAGTTTGAGACCAATGTTTACAGTTATTTACAGGTGAATCCATTAAAAAGCCTGCTAACCATGAAGTCAGTGTAGGTGTCACACATTCCAAGAGTATTAGTGCATGGGAAATAGTAAAGTGTTTATTCCCATTAGAATGGATTTGTGTGTGTGTGTGTTTGAGACCGTGGCCGAGATGGGACTACCAAGGTAGAATCTGCTTTATGGGTTTATCATAATCCTGGTGATAATGTGTTTGTGGCAAACTTGCACTTATAGAAGCTTATAGGAGTTCACTTGGTCAGGTTCTTATCTTCTCTTTCATTCTGCTGCATTGGTTCCTGCACCAGAATTCCTGAGGATGGATGACGTGCCAGCCATCATGCAGGAACAGAAACACAACTGTGAATTGAACATAAAGGTAAATTTACATAATCAGTGGAAATATGCTCACAAAACTGAATGCAAATGTGAAAACTATTGGCAAAATTTAAAAAAATGTTTTTTAAAAAAGTAAACAGCATCATCAGTTGGTATTAAATTATGGATTATGTTCGCAGAAATTAGAAAAGGAATGTGGACATGGAAGGGGGAGGGAGGTGTGGGAGGATTATAAAGGAAAATGTACCAAGATTTTCATCTTAATTGGGAGGAGCTTCACTCTTGGGTCTGATAATGACTCATCTATAAGGTAAAAAGAATGTGTGGAGATATTTTAAGGGGAGAAATAGACACGTATAAACTATAAATATGATATATAACTACCAAATCACTAGAGAAGAATCATGTAAGTTAACTAAAGTCAAGGAAATAAAAAAAAAGTTAATACTTGATATCTATAAATACACCCTACAAAGAGACACCACACATATTTTTTCAAGCATCTCTCGTTTATTTAGTAAAATGGATCAGTATTAGTCAAGAGCAACTAAGTGATAAATAATAGAAATTACAGAAATCACATATGGTCACAGTCTAATGGTACTAAAAATAATTTTTTCACTAAAATATCCCCCAAAATATTTTTTAAAAAACAAACATTAAAACAAAGCAGCATTAAATAAACAAAGAATTTGCCTAAATAACTGTTGGGACAAATTGGTAAATAAAACCACAATCATATACTACTTAGAAATCTAACATTACAGCACCACATTTCAGCACAGGTATAGTACCAAAACTGCTCTCAGAAACAAATTCATAGGCTCTAGCCTCTACTATATAAAAAATAAATGTAAATTAATCAAATCTTTATCTCAAGAACCTAAGTAGATGACAATAAATCAAATAGAAGAAACTTAGAGACAGAAGTAACATAAATTTAATTGGGTTAAAGAAATGTAAAACCAACACATAATTCTTGACTAAATCATTTTTTTTCTTTTGGTAGAGAGAGAGTTAAAAGGAGGGAAAGAGGGAGAAGGACAGAGAGAATCTTAGCAGGTTCCACGCCCAGCATGGAGCCCAAAATGGGGTTCGATTTCACAACCCTGAGATCATGACCTTAGTTGAAATCAAGAGTCAGATGCTTAACCAACTGAGCCACCCATGGACTCCATGAACTAAATCAATTTTTAAGCAAAGTATCTTTAATTTTATATAGAGAGTAAAGATCAAAAACATTAGGAACAAGAAAGAGAAAACAACAAATAGGAAATGAAAAGACATAGGGTGATCTTGTTGACTAAGGTCATTGCAATTTTCTTGATGAGATACATAGTGCTCTTGTCTGTAGGGGGATACATTCCAAGACCTACCCCCAGTGGACATCTGAAACCACAGATAGTACTAAACCCTATATTTGCCATATTTTTTCCTACACATACATATCTGTGATGAAGTTTAATTTATAAATTAGGCACTGTAAGAGATGAACAACAATAACTAATAGTCAAATAGAACAATTATAACAATATGTTATAATAAAAGTTACATGAATGTGGTCTCTCTCTTAAAATATCTTATTGTATTGTACTCAAACTTTTTGCTGTAATGTGAGATGATAATGTGTCTAAGTGGTGAGCTGAAGTGAGGAGAATGATGTGGGCATCGTGACATAACAGGTTACTATTGTCCTTCTGACACTGTGAGGGGAGGACCATTGCTTCTGGACTGTGGGTAACTGGAACTGCAGATGAGTGGGGGCTATTGTACTAACAAATATAATTTGTATGGAATATTAAAATAATACCCCATAATATACTGATACATCCACCTCAGCCGTGTGTAGATAATTTAAATGACCAATATCTAGTATTTGACCTTACCATATAAGAACACTATCTCTCTCCATGTATTCAAATTTTCTTATATGGCCCATAAATATGTTTTAAGTATTTTTCTTACAATTTTATATTTTTGTGCAAATCTGAATCATTACATTTTATATGGTTATTGCTGAATTAGAAGTTATTGCTGAATTAGAAGTCACAGAAATCCATCCATACTACAATTTGAATGTAAAAAGAAAATATAGTATCCATACTCTAGTCTTTCTCCCACACCCAGAATTTGTCAGAAGAATAGTTTTCAATCTCTGTAAATGTACTTTGATCTACTGTGTTAGAAGATATTTAGTCTTCTGGTCATAATTTTCTGGGAATTGTAAGCCAATTAGAAATTCAAATCTGCTGCTTAGCAGAATCTGAATTCCAGTTTTGGTTCAGGTAAGGGATATGATATTTAAAAATATCAACATATTTTTTAAATCAATATCATTAAATTGTGTGTAAAGTTTTTTTGTAATTTTTTAAAAAATTAACGTATAATGTATTATTTGCCCCAGGGGTACAGGTCTGTGATTCATCAGTATTACACAATTCACAATTCACAGCATTCACCATACCACATACCCTCCCCGATGTCCATAACCCACCCACCCTATACCTCCTCCCCCAACCCCCAGCAACCCTCAGTTTGTTTTGTGAAATTAAGAGTCTCTCATAGCATGTCTCCCCTCTGATTCCATCATGTTTCACTTTTTCCCTCCCTACTCCCCATGATCCCCCGCCCTGCCTCTTAAATTCCTCATATCAGAGAGATCATATGATGATTGTCTTTCTCTGATTGACTTATTTTTCTTAGCATGATACCCTCTAGTTCCATCCACGTTGTTGCAAATGGCAAGATTTCATTTCTTTTCATGGCTGCACAGTATTCCATTGTTTTTGTAGTTTTTAAAAAAGACTTATTTATTTTAGAGAGAGAGAGTAACAAGCAGAGGGAGGGAGAGGAGGAGAGGGAGATAGAGAATCCAAGCAGACTCCCCACTAAGTGTGGAGCCTGATATGGGGCTCGATCTCAGGACCCCAAGATCATGATCTGAGCTGAAATGAAGTATAGGACACTCAACTGACTGATCCACCCAGGATCACCCATGTGTAGGCTTTTAAACTTTTTACATATACTTTTTATTTCATTTCATAAAAATTTTATAAAATGCTTCATTTATTTATTTATTTATTCATTTTTACTTTTGGCAGATATGCTGCATTAAAAAAAATACATGTTAACTTACTAGAGACTCGCATTTTACTTTCTGCTACATTTGTTTATCGTTACATTTCTTACTCCTTGGGTTTTAGAATTTAATACTTTTGGGGATGCCTCTTCCTCATAAACCCCACGCCCTGCCTCCCCTACTTGCTGTGGCTCATTTTGGTTTATTGGTGTGGTGAGGGCAGAGCTGACTCACAGGATCCCTGTAGACTGGACATTAGGATATGGGCCTCTACCACAGGACCAGCAAAGTGCTATCTCAAGCCTCATCCACAAAGGTTGATTCAGTCCAAGTACTTCCAGATTTAATTTTTTTTTTAGGATTTTATTTATTTATTTGACAGAGAGAGATCACCAGTAGGCAGAAAGGCAGGCAGAGAGAGAAGAGGAAGCAGGCTCCCTGCTGAGCAGAGAGCTCGATGTGGGGCTCGATCCCAGGACTCTGGGATCATGACCTGAGCCAAAGGCAGAGGCTTTAACCCACTGAGCCACCCAGGCGCCCCCCAGATTTCATTCTTACTCTAACAACCCACGTCTTATAATAAGCAAAGAGTTCCATGACCAAGAATAGTAGGAGGAGCAAACTTCCACCACTGTCTATGCTCCATGATCTCGTCCTATGCATGTACTTTTCTCTTTATAGACTGGGATATTTCATACTTGCCAACTTGAAGAGAATCAATCTATGTCATCATTTCCCCTGTTTCTTAGCATCAATTATGTTTTCCATTCACAAATACCTAGGATATGTATCACCTAGGATATTTAACAGAAACTGATATAGCAAAGGTGAGATGAACATAGATGTTCATAGGCAAAAGGAGAGAAGTCGTACTCTAAATATATCCAATCATAAAAAGAATTTAGAATATGTTCTAAAATAAATGGGAATGCAGTATGTGCCACAAAAACCAAGATACACCAGTGAGGGTAGATTTGAAATACCAATTCAAAGTAGATTTTAATCCTTGAACCAGGCTGCATTTCTTTCCTTAATTAGGATGTAATACATGTCAGACGTTGCATATAAGAAATGTGCATGTGGGGACGCCTGGGTGGCTCAGTCGGTTGAGCATCTTCCTTTGGCTCAGGTCATGATCCCAGGGTTCTGGGATTGAGTCCCAGATCAAGCTACTTGCTCAGTGGGAAACCTGCTTCTCCCTCTGCCTGCTGCTCCCCCTGCTTGTGCTCCCTCCTTCCCTCTCCCTCTGACAAATAAATAATTAAAAATTTTTAAATGTGCATATATAATCACATTAAATCTTTCCATCAGTTAGGTTTTATTATTGCCCTTCATTTTAGATAAGAGGACTAAAATTCAGAGAGATTAAGAAATTGGTCCTCTGTGGTACAGACAATAGGAGAATCTTGATTCAAATGCTAATTTGTACCTGATTGGAAGTTCCTAAGCACAATGTTATAATGTTATGTGTTACTTTTATTGACTGGAAAGGATTTAAATCCAATTCACAGTTTAAGAAAAGCAGAAGTCATAGAAAAGTCTCCGAGGGGATTAATAGGTACCAAAGGCAAGAATGTAGCTGGGCCTCAGAATCATCAGAAACCAGACATCGAACCCTGTCCAAAACTTGGTTTCCATCCACCTCTACTCTTACCACATCACCCCTTGGCACACCCTCTATTTATTCTCTCCTCCTCTACTGTCCTCGCTGGCCATCACTGACTTACTCATCAGTTCACAAGGTAGAAAAACAGTTACTGTGAGCTTTTTATCCCCTAGTTCACATACTCAATGCCCAAAAAGATGAACTTGACTTACTTTGGAACATGAAGCCCACAGTTCGAGGGGATGGAAAACTTTGATCAGGTTTAGGTCATTGCCCATTCTATAACAATTATTCATTCATTCACTTAAATCAAAATTATTTTGGGAATGTTCCATGTGTTTGACACTGTCCTGAATACTGGCAATACAGGGGTGAACCAGACAATCAAGATCTTACATTCTAGTGGGGAGAGCCAGGTAATAAACAAATTAAAATATAAATATCTGAGAGGCAAGGACATATAAAAAATAAATACATAAGCCAATTTCTAATGATGCTAAATTAAAACAAAACAATATATATAGCAATTGATGGGATAGAGGTCACCATTAGAGATATAAGAGGATATTTCTTGGAGATGACAGAAACCAGTCATCAAAAAATGAAGGAAGACCATTGCAGGAGAAGATGAATGGTACAAAAACGATGAGCTGAGAATACTAGTCAGGCAGGATGGCTAGAACTTAGTAAGTGGATGGGAGAAGAGTAGCAGATGAGTTAGGGGTGATAGAGAGAGAGAGAGAGATAAGGATGAACAATCTGCATGGAAGGCATTTGAATGTTACTCAAAGTGGAAGAGTTATAGCCAGAAGGAGGGTGTTCTGATTTGCCCAAGAGAGCCCTGGTATTTCTTGGGTTATATTTTAATGTGGCTGCTATTCCTATAGCCAGAGGGCGGGAGGAGGAGGAGAAGGAGGAAAAGGAGAAGAAGCAAGAGGGATATTTCCCTATAGATGCCGAGGTTCTAGGCAGATAAAGCAAGATGTACCATTCATCTTCTCCTGCAATGGTCTTCCTTCATTTTTTGATGGCTGGTTTCTGTTCTCTTCCTAGTTCTGTTCAAGCACTTCTGTTATAAATACCCTTAACTGTTAGTCCCATACCTTGTCAAGCACCAACAGCCACTATTCTTGCAAAACCAGCTTTATCTAGAAGGTTATAGTTTCTACTAATTTTAAATATTTTAAATTTTCTCTTCTTCCATGGAATGTTAAGGCTTTTTGAAAGGGCTAACTCAGAATATCATCCAATGTTGGAAAGTTATCTTTGTAACACTGATTTATTGACTGATTATCTGGTGGCTAATATCTACTTGAATATTGTCTATTGCCTCTAGGCACTGGCTTCCAGTTAGATTTCATTGGGATTTGTATCTTAAATTCCCTATCTTCCAAGTTCTTTTATTTGCCATGCTTATTTTCCATTTTCTTAGGAAAAATTATTGCATCCTGAAAGTGTTTGTTAGATCTCAGGCAAGGAGTATCCCACAGCTATAAAAGCAAGTGAGACTAATGGGAAAATGGAGTAAAATAGAAAGGGATGCCAGGAGAAAAGAGAGAATCTGAGAGCAAAAAGAAAAGGGAAGCTACAGAGAGTCAAGATAGTAGTCATATCAAAAAACAAATGACCTGAAGAGTTATGAATTGCTGCAGCAGAATTAATGGGATGGAAAATTTCTCAAGGAAAGGAGCCAAGTAAAAGGAAGAAAAACAGCATAAAAGCAAGAAAAAAAAAATAGGAGTAAAGAAAAAATTTAAAACCCCCAAGTACAAGGTGAAAGTGGTAAACAAAAGAATGGATAAATTAAGAAATGGTGCACTGCATTAAAGCAAATGTATTCTGTTTCCTTTATTCTTATCTTTAACTGGCTTTGCATTTCTCCAGTAGCAAAGCCAAACTGAAAGGATAATTTTGTTTATGTACCCAATTTGCATAATTGTGCAATATAAATTACAATGCTAATTAAGGACAGCCCTTGGGCTTCTGGAATTGGGTCAAAGTGGCTCCCTGAGTGCAAGGAGGTTGGGGCATTGGCTCTGTCCCCTCTCCCACCGCAGGGAAGCCAGGCAAGAGAAAAGAACCTTTCTGACAGTGTGTGAAATCTTGTCAGAATTTGTTGAAGACCCAGAACTGTACATCTTACTCTAAAACTTGGCTTTTAAAATCATCTTTGTGTGATTCTGCAATGAGGCGCTTGAAAGCTAAAAGTTCTCCTAAAGGCTGTATTGGTTATCTTTTCATGAGGGTTGGGTTGTTGTTGTTGTTTTTTCTCACCTTTTTTTTTATTCAGGGGAAAAAAATTTTTTTTTTCCAAACTGTAGATAACTGAGTGTGAACCTGGCATGCAATATTTTCTCACTGGACTGTTGCCAGAATTGTCCCAAACTAGTGCGTACGTGCACTCCTCTCTTCCTGAGCCCAGGGAAGACGACAAGCTGATTTCTGAGCTTTAGTTAAATCTATGATTTGTCCTTAAAATGAACTAAGCTATTGCACTGTAACTACATCAAAAATTCAGTCCCAGAGAGTTTATTCTCTGCTCTATTCATAATAGGGGTCTGTAAGATAGAGGGTTCATATATTCCTTAGCTGAGATTTTTCAAGAATATTTCTGATTTCTATAGTGAAGGTTGGCAGAATAACAATGGAGGAGTCCCTATTTAAGCCTGTTTTGAAGGTGGTGTTTTGTGAGCTTTTTTTAGCCACTGAACCCTGACCTCAAGCAAAGCTTACATACAAAATAGAAGCATATTCAAAATCACTCAGGTTGAAGGAAGGAAGAAGGGGCCGCAGTGAGAGAGCCCCAATGTCCTATCTGAGGCTCTCTCCATCCACCTTCTCTCTTCTCCTCTACCTTCTAGGAGCGTAGAAGCCACCTCCATGAGGGATTTTTTACTACCTAACTTGGGTAAGAGCAGTTAAGGATGTTGGTTGTTTAAGCCATCTTTTGACCTTAACACCAAGAGGTTCTTTTCACTGAGATCATTGTAGGAATAATTGGAAAATATGCAGGGCCTATTTTCTATCCTATGTTACTTTACTTTCTAGAGCAATATTTTCCAAACAATTGAATGTCAAGGCATACAAAAATAGCTACCATTTCTATGGAACACTGGGGTAAACTGGAAGAGAATTGCTCATGTTCCAACAGGACTGGCTCTGGGGTTCTGGCCAACCCAAACTTCCAGTTACCTGAGGCCACAGACATTGGTTCACAGTTGGACATTAGACTGAAGTCTGACAATCCTAGTCTTGGGAACAACTGGAGAAGTTGGCAAAAATCTTAAGAATAATGTTTGAGCATGTAGATACAGCCATGGATAAATTTTCCAATTTACTTCTGGTATATAAGACAATACGCTTCCGTTTTTGTTAAAGTTAGCCTGAATTGAGTTTCATTCTCAGTTGGAAGATTCCTTATTGATATATATTTTCATTTTATAAAATTTAGAACTAATAGGTCACGTTCCAGTTTAAAACTCTCCAGGACTCAACATTTCATATAGGATAAGATCCAGATCTTTATCCAATTATAACTAATATACAGGTTTACCAGTAATATAACCAATATAGAGATGGTATTCCATCTCACCAGTTTACAGATGACAACGTTAGCTAAGAGTGGACAGGGTGAGCAGTGTCTCTGGTCTGGTTGGTGTCCTTTTATTACCATGGTTGAACAGCCCTCAACAGATAGGTTGCTTGCTATTCCTGGAGCTGATACACATTTTGGTAGATTTCCTTTCTCTTTTTCTTCTATTGCTCAGGATTTACTCATTCTATCCCTTTACTCTAGCATATACTCTGATCCTGGTTGTAAAGGCATAATCTTACAATGCAGGCATTTTATGGAACACTTCTTCTGGTGGTTGCATATATATTGAGAACAGTTACTATAGAGCCTCAGAACAGTGTTCTCAAAGTGTGGTTCATGGGTATCATCAGCACCCGGGAGTACCATCAGCACCTGGGAAATTGTGAGTAATGACAGTTCCTAGGCCCAACCTCAGACCCACTGAATCCAAAATTCTGGGGATCAGGCCCAGAAATCTATGTTTTAGCCAGGGGAGTCTCTTGCACAATAAAGGATGCACACCATTGTTAAGGAGGATCAGGCTTGGAGAACATCTTGACGGAGGATTTCCTAAAACTCTCCCTTTCCTTACTCTGATATACTTTGTTCATGCCTTTTTAAAATTTTTTTTAAGATTTTTATTTATTTATTATTTGAGAGAGAGAATGAGAGAGAGAACATGAGAGAGGTGGGGGATAAGAGGGAGAAGCAGACTACCTACAGAGCAGGGAGCCTGATGCGGGACTCAATCCTGGGACTCCAGGATCATGACCTGAGCCAAAGGCAGTTGCTTAACCAACTGAGCCACCCAGGTGCCCTTTTCATGGCTTTTTAAACTTGTGTCTCATTGGCACTTTCTTTTCTGTGGGGAACTCATTCATTCCAGGGGTGAAGCTTTCCTAATCAACTTTTTGTAGTTTAACAATTTCAAGCCCACTTTGTGTGAGGTGTTTGGTTTTCACTTCTCTGGGTTGTTCTTGGGAGACTAGAAAAATCAAACAAATTAGATTTTTATTAATCACCCGCCATCATATCTCCTTCAGAGTGGAATTTTGAAATTATCATATATACTTCTCTCCCCCTCTTAGATCTACCTTCTTGCCGATTTCGGGTCAGCATTAAAATCATATTTCTTAAGCATACAAAAACTGATGACATTGTCCAGTCCAAAATAATCCATACTGCATGGCAAGAATACATCTTCTCAAGTTAAACTCATGTCATGCAAAGTCCAGCAAGAAGGCAAAATACATTTGCGTAGAGTCAACTTTGACTATTCTTGAATCCTATGTAGACATTGATATAAGCCCTATTTAGGAGTTTAGAGTATCATCAGCTCCCGGACTTCCTGAGCTCAGATTCTGATTCACCATTTACTTATTATGGGACCCTGAGAAGCCCTCTGTGTTCAGCTTCTTTATCTTCCTTTCATAAAGAATGTGTTTAGTAAATTTTAGCTAATGCTATAGTTGAAGCAACATTCTGCAAAGGATGCCCACTTGTAGTAGTCAGGTAAGATTTATCTAAGTATTTATCTCTAAAAACACATAGAAACTAACACTGGAGATAGAGAATTGGTTGGGAATGATTAAATCTATACTGGGAAATGAAAAAAATGAGTAGTTCTTATAAAACTTGCAGTATGTGCTTAAACCTAATATAACTTTCATCCATATAAAATGAGATTTAGTAAATTTTTCAACTTACCCAAGCCCAGAAATTGGCACCAATTTTAGCTAAAATAATTTTTCTGTTATTACTAATCTGCCTTGTTTTCATTTGACTATGTAAGTCCTTCTTCCTTTTTTGAGAGCATCGTTCTCTTCTGGCCCTTCTGGTTTAGAAGACGTTACCTTAATGTTTATGAACAGACCGGGCTGATATGCTGTTACTTTCATGGCTATAAGCCCACATTGTGTGAACATTGTGGAAAATGTTTGGAAATTTGTAAATAGCTCAAAGTTTATGTTATGATAAGATTCCTGATATAAACAAGTCCAAAAGATGTTTGGCTTCTCTCTACTTTGGCTACAAAAGCCTGCCAGGAATTATTAATTATCCCAGGAATGTCCCTGATCCCTGTTGGCATACTCTTTGGGTGTCTGGGCTTAGAACTGTACTGTTTTTCTATTTTATAAGCTGTATCCTATTGGCTACATTTCTGCTTTTCTAATTACATCCATCCTATACTTTCTAGAATTGATAATTCACTTAAATATTACATGTCTGACTGGATATATTTATTAAAAATTTATTAAGTGCCAGGCCCTGGTCTAGGCATTAAAAATACAATAGGAACTGGTGTTCTTGCCATCATGATACTTATATTACCTTAGTGAAATAAACTAATTTCCTAGAAGACAGAAACTAAAGTTCATTGTGTCTTCTTTGTTCTTAATAGAGCACTTGGGACATAAATAGATGCTCAATAAAAACTACTGGCTTACTAAAATAAATATTATACTCAAGACATTAGAACGTTTTGAGGAGCCCGGATGAAGGAAATTTGTCAAGTACAGATTTACACAGTGAGGGATGATTTGAGCTGCAAGGTACTTAAAAGGATACCTTATGAAAAGGCTTAGCTTTTAGGTGGAATAACAGAGAAAATACCTGTGTCAGTAATTAAAAGTTGACTGTAACTGGGTAGCATGCCATACACCCCACAGATGGTGTTGGGGTCATAGGAAGCATTAGAAAGAGTGCTAAGTTGGGGATGAAGAAATCAGGGTGGGCTTGGTCACTTAGTAGCTATATGACTATAGGCAAGTCTCTTAAATTCACAAAACCCATGTAAAATGGCTCATTCGAACTTTCAGGAATGTTGTGAGAATTAAAGGAATAGAGTATTCTGAAACTCTTTGATACATTTTTACAAATGTTAACTGTGTTTCCAAACAGACAGGATTGGGTTTGGAGAATGTGTCTTGAATGGAAAGGTACTATGAAAATACGGAGTCTTTGGGAAAAGGGGAAACATGTCCTAATTCATAATCATTTAGGACTGCCATGAAATTATCCTCCCCCCGAAATCTGAAATGTGTATAATTTAAGAACGTGTAACCTGATCATCAAGACATTCAACCATAGGGTGGTAACACAGAGTTGAGACCATTTTTGTATGGTAGAGCCAATCAAAAATATCTAATCTCTCTTATTGTCGAATATTTGGTACAGAAAAATCAGAATTTAAGTATTTCTCAAGGTAATCATGAAAATATTTAGCATATTTTGTGGACAATTTCTTGGAATATTAGTTAGTTTGGTCTTTATTTTTCAGTAGGTACAACCACATTGTGAGATGTTCATGAAACTTAAAATTGTGAAATGACCTAATGCATTTTGGGGGATCCAAAGTGGTAGTGCAAACATTTTATTAAACTTCAGACCAACACTTTGGGTTGTATATTTATTACAAGACAGATTTTAAAATATTATTGAAAATACATTTCTCATTGCCATTTTTTAAAAATTAACATATAATGTATTATTTGCCCCAGGGATACAGGTCTGTGAATCATCAGGCTTACACGTTTCACAGCACTCACCATAGCACATGCCATCCCCAATGTCCATAACCCAGCCAACCTAACTCTACTCCCCCACCCTCCAGCAACCCTCAGTTTGTTTCATGAGATTAAGAGTGTCTTATGGTTTGTCTCCCTCCCGATCCCATTTTATTTCATTTTTTCCCTCCCTATCCCTGACGAGCCCCCGCCCTGCCTCTCAAATTCCTCATATCAGAGAGATCATATGATAATTGCTTTTCTCGGATTGACTTATTCCACTAAGCATAATACCTTCTAGTTCCATCCGTGTCATTGCAAATGGCAAGATTTCATTTCTTTTGATGGCTGCATAGTATTCCATTGTGTGTGTGTGTATATATATATATATATACCCCACATCTTTATCCATTCATCTGTTGATGGACATCTAGGTTCTTTCCATAGTTTGGCTATTGTGGACATGGCTGCTATAAACATTCAGGTGCACATGCCCTTTTGGATCACTACATTTGTATCTTTAAGGTAATTACCCAGTAGTGGGTTGCTGGGTCATAGGGTAGCTCTACTTTCAACTTTTTGAGGAACCTCCATGCTGTTTTCCAGAGCGGTTACACCAGCTTGCATTCTTACCAACAGTGTAGGAAGGTTCCCCTTTCTCTGCATCCTTGCCAACATCTGTCATTTCCTGACTTGTTAATTTTAGCCATTCTGACTGGTGTGAGGTGATATCTCATTGTGGTTTTGCTTTGTATTTCCCTGATGCTGAGTGATAATGAGCACTTTTTCCCATGTTTCTTGGCCATTTGGATGTCTTCTTTGCCAAAATGTCTGTTCATGTCTTCTGCCCATTTCTTGATTGGATTATTTGTTCTTTGTGTGTTGATTTTGATAAGTTCTTTATAGATTTTTGGAATCTAACCCTTTATCTGGTATGTCATTGCGAGTATCTTCCCCCATTCTGTCAGTTGTCTTTGGTTTTGTTGACTGTTTTCATTGCCACTTTTTGATTTCCATTTTTACATTGTGGGAAATGCATTAAAGTGAAAAACAGCAAACATGAAAACTGGGTCGTCAATTCACCCAGCTTGAATATTTTGTCTTTGGAGACGACTTCTCTGCACCCCCCTACTTTCCCCAATAAACATTCTTGTATGGTACTATCCTGTAATTGATGCTATCTTCCTCTAACATACTTTTGTGCTCACATGCCTATCTTTTGTATCAGACAGTAAATCCCCTGATGGAGGACAGTTAGTCTTTTCTTCTTGGTCACTTTGGCACAGGGCCTGGCACACCACTGATGCCTAATACATGTTTATCGATTCAAACACATTCTATTGAAATTAGTATGAACCTTTGATTAACTCTGGAAAAATGCTGCAAGGTTAGGACTCTCTATTTTTATTTTGATTCTGATTAAGCAATCATTTGAACCTCAGAACTTCTTAGTACTTGACATAAAGACATAGAAACCTGGGCAAATAACACTTAGATTTTTCCTATTCCTCAAAAAATATTATTAGTCCTTTAAGGAAATGAATCTAATGAGGAAATTCATAGAAATTGAATGTAACTGAGCAAAACAAAGTGACTCGTGTGTGTGTGTGTGTGTGTAATTTGGAGGTTAGATTGAAGAAGGTTGTATCATTATAGAGAATCTTGCCTGATAGTCACTAGTTGTAACAGACACTGCTGGGTGCTTACTTAATATCCACTTCACATTTCTTGCTTAACAGCCATGCCAGTTAAGTGGAAATATGTCCAGCTAACAATCTTGCTGACAGCTTCCAGTGCAGATAGAAGTGAGTCATGTGACCCAATTTTGGCCAATGATAAAATTCCCATCCTTCCAGATGGATGCCTGGAGGAACAATCATCTTTGCAATCATGAGGATTGAAGCCACATTTTGGGAATGGTTTTAATAAGAGTACTAAAGAAATTTGGATCCTTGATGACCTTGAGCCACAATACTAATCCTGCTCTTCCTATCCATGGGCTTGTTGCATGAGACAAATAAACCCCTATTTATTTAACTCACTGTTAGGTTTTCTTTAAACCACACACAGTTCTGATACATTTGCCCTCCTGGGGAAGAGCATAGGACATGACTTATGAAGTCTGATGAGACTCACATATGGCCAAAATACCCTACTGAAACAACTCCATCTCAGCCCCTGGTGCAAGGGAAATGCTATGAATGACATGTGGTGTCTGATCATTTTGTGTCTTTCTTTTTTAGTTTCTTCTGATCCTAAGGTTAAAGAACCCACAAAAGTTTTCTTGAGGTAAGTATGTAATTTCAGTGGACATCAATAGGTAAATTGAATATGGATGCCTAGGTTTGACAAAAATCAAATAAGCAACATCCCTCACATAATATTGCTTTAATTAAGTTTTATTTCTCTCTGGGGGTGATACATAGTGCAGAAGCACAATAAATGAACATGGAGATTTGCTTAAATCTTGCTCTTTTGTCCTATTTATATAATTTATTGTGTCAGTGGTTTTTAGGTGGTGTGCTTCTGCAGCTCATCATCGGAAAATACTTTCCAGATGTTCTGAAAATGTTCCATTAATTTGTATATTTTATTTTTGATAAGTAAATACAAATGCTTGTGACTGAAAGAGAAAACACCCTTCTTTTAATCCCAGAGGATTTTATTTGGCCTTGAGAATAATTGATTCATGCCCTGTCTACTCCACCCTTATTATTCAAATAGAGATTATTGAAGAAAGCCCTGCCCTATAAATACAGCTGATCCAAAAATAAAAGGGGAAAATACTTTATTTTAATGGTTTCTGTAGGATCTGAGTATAACTCCATTTTTTCCTCCATTAAGAATCATATGATCCTAGCACAGGTTCCATTCCTAAGTATCAACAATGAAACAGTTTTAAAACAAGAATTGATGATGTCCGTGGTAGCATGTATCCATGGAAGTAATCTCTTTGGTTGGTGAATTTTCGGACTAGAAACCAGACCTATTATTTCTTGGCTTTGAGACAATAAAGAGAGGTTGAAAAGTGCTCTATCTACTCACATGTAGAACTATCTGTTATGAACAGCTATCATTACATACATTATGTTTCTCTTCATATATTACAGTTCATTGTCTTTGAGCAAAGTGCTTATCCGTAGGAAGTATATACATGTGTGTTTATACGCATGCACATGTATGTGTGTGTGTGCTTGATTCATTAGTTCTGGTCCCCTGTATATACCAAAGGAATGAGGAGAAATATTTATACCTTGAACTGAGGGACCTGGCTTAGTTCTACATCTGTACCATGTACTTTCTAGTGTCTGATCCTTTACCGTTGAGAAAGGAACCTAAAACTAAAATTGCATTTGCTAATCTCCTTTGCAACTTGGTTCTGAGTGAGATTATGTTTGACTGACCAGATGTCCTCACATAACATTTGGAAGGTGGCAGTGAGAAAAAGGTCACATGGCAGGCTGGTTGTTTATTTTTAATGAGTTTTATTGGGGAAAACTTTATATAGACTTCAGTGCACACATTTTAAGTGTATAGTTTGAGGAGTTCTGAAAACTTTATAGACCTGCATAACCAGGATCAATATGAAGGTACATAACAAATCCTTCATCACAGAAAAATCCCCTGTACCTTCTTCAAGCCACTCCCCCAGCTCTCAATCTAGACAACTATTGATCTGCTTTTTATTACATAGATCACCATTATCTTTCATAGAGATTCAAAAAAGTGGAATTATGTATGTATCCTCATGAACTCTGCCTTATTTCACTTAGCATACTGTTTCTGGAATTTATCCATACTACTGATGTGGTAGTCAGGATTCTAAGATGGCCCCCAAGATTCTTACCTCCTGGGATATACATACCTTCTCTCAGTTATTCAAGCTAAGACTAATTCAGGTGCTATTAGGAAAGAATTTTTTCAGATGTAATAGAGTCTCTAATACATTTACTTTAAGTGAGAAGATTTTCCTATTGAGCCTGACCTAAGCAGATGAGCCTTTAGAAAAAGTTCGATTTATTTGAAGCATGAGAGAAACTACTGTTGGCTTTTAAAGAGAAAATGCCCATGTTATCAAGAAAGCCTTGAGGCAGGGAGCACCAGGCAGCCTCTAGGAGTTAAGAACAACCCTGTGTTGACAGCCAACAAGAAAGCTGCTCCCTCAGTGTTACAATTGTAAAGGATTGAATTCTGCCAACAACCACATGGACTTAACAGAGACTGAGCCTCATAAGACCACAGCAGTGTCCAACACTTTGAATTCAGTCTATTGAGAGCTGAGCAAAAACCTCAGCTATGCCATGCCCAGACTTCTGGTGTACAGAAGCAGGAATTAGTAATAGATGGGCATTATTTGAAGCTGCCAAGTTTGTGGTAATTTGTTATGTACCAATAGAAAAGGAATATATTATATAGATCATTATATTGTTCCTTTTCTATTGGCAAATATATGAGTTATTATTGCTAGATAGCAAGTCAACAATTCAGTGTCTGAAACAACACGTTTACTGTCTTATTGTTTCTGTAGGTCAACAATCTGGGCATGGCCTATGTGAATAATCCTCTGAATCAGGGTTGCTTATAAACCTGCAAGCAGTGTAGGCCAGCACTGAGGTCTCATCTGAAAGATAATTTGGGAAGAGACCACTCTCAGCCTCACTTAATGGGATTGTTGGCAAGGTTCATTTCCTTTGAGGTTGTTAGACTGATGGTCTCAGATCCTGGATTGCTGTTAGCCAGAGGCACCTTCCATCCATTGCCTTGTGTGTCCCCCAACCCAAGATGGCAATTTGCTTCATCAAAACCAGTAAAGAAGGGATTCTGCTCGTAAGATGCTACAGTCTCTAGTATGACAATCACAGAAGTAACATCCCCTGAATAATGAGATACTTTATTTGTCAGAAAGAAATTTCTCAAGGGGAGAGGAGGAGATCACACAAAGCTGTGAGTACATTTGGTAGCTGGGATTACTAGGAACGAGAAGCTACCTACCACCATGAGTAGTACCATTTGACTGTAGATAGACATTTAACTCAATGCCAGATCTGGACTATTAATTAGGGGGAAAAAACACAAGAGTTTCTATGAACATTCAAAGTATAAGTGTTTGTGTGTGCACATTTCATTTGTCTTGAGTGAAATTGCAGGGTAATATAGAAAGGGTATATGTAATATGAATAAGAAACTGCTCCAAATGCTTTCCAAAGTGATTTTACACTCCTAACAATGTACAAGAATGTCTCAGAGTACCAGTTGTTCCATATCTCTACAAATGCTTGAGAGTGTCAGTCAGCTTAATTCTAGGAAATATAATGTTATTCATTATGGTTTTAATATGCATTTCCCTAGTATATATTAGGTATGTTAAGCATCTTTTTATATACTGAGAGGCTATTTGTAGATCTTCTTTTGTGAACTATGTTTAAATGAATTGCCCACTTTTTACTTCTAAATTCTTTATTATCGAATTATCATTGACATACAATGTTATATTAGTTTCAGATATATAAAATATTGATTCAACAACTCCGTACATTTCTCAGTGCACACCACAAGTGTAGTTAACAACAATGTTATTATGGTATTATTGACTATATTCTTCATGCTGTACTTTTCATCTCCATAATTTATTTTATAACTGGAAGCTTGTAGTTCTTAATCTTCTTCATCTATTTCACCCATCCCTCGCCCACCTCCCCTCTGGCAACCCATTTCTTCATTTGTGTTGTTTTAATTATTGAGTTGTAAGAGTTCTTTCTATATTCTACACACAACTCATATATCACATATATGTATTACAAATGCCTTTTCTCAGTTTGTGGCTTGCATTTTCATTTTTAAAAACTCAACTGAAGAACAGTTTTATATTCAATGAAGTCCATTTTATCATTTTTTTCTGTCAGGATTGCTATGGTTTGAACTATTTATGAAAATATTTTCATGTCAAAATAAAAATATTATATTTTTATCCCAGAAGTTTTATGACTTTAGTTTTCATTTTTACACCTTGGACCTATTATGAGTTAATTTTTGTGCATATTTTGAGGTAAGGATTGGAATTATTTGTTTGTGGATATTTCCTATTTTTCCAGCACATTTTTCCAGCACATTTGTTTCCTTTCCTTATTGAATTATTGCATCTAAATTATTATGTCTAAATTCAAATAACCATATTTGCATGGTCTTCTTTTAAACCATTAACTATGTTCCATTAATCTATATGTGTATTTTTCCACAAATACCATTGTCTTAAAACAGTAGATTTGTTAGAAATCTTGGAATCTATGTATTCCATTTTTGTTTTTTTATGAAGTTGTTTGGATATTTTAGATCCTTTGCATTTCCCTCTAACTTTTCAAATTAGGTTGTCAACTTTTCTAAAAATAAGTCTTGCTGGGATTATGAATAAGACTGTATGGACTCTATAGACAATTTAGGAAGAACTGATAGCTTTTAATATTGAGTACCCTAATCCATGAATATGGTATCTATCACTCTCCATAATGCTCTTCTTTAATTTCTCACCAATGTTTTATGGTTTTCAGTGCAGGTCTTGCAGTTCGTTTAATTCTAAGTATTTCATGGTTTTAAGTACAATAGTAAATACTTAAGAAAATTAATTTTCTTTTGTTCATTGCTATCACATAAAAATACAATTGATTTTTATATTGATCTTGTCTTGTGAAATCTTGTTATACTCGTTAATTCTTGCTATTATTTGTTAGGATTTTTGTGTTTGAGCTCAAAAGGAATATTTGTACTTTTCATGTAATATTTTGAATCAAGGTAGTGCTCTCTCATAAAATGAATTAAGGAATGTTCTACTTTCCTATAATTTTCTCGAAGAGTTTGCATAAGATGGCATTATTTTTTCTTAAGTCTGTGATAGAATTCACCAGTAAAGCCATCTGAATCTGGAGATTTCTTTGTGAGATCATTTTAAATTGTAATTGCAGTTTCCTTATTGGATGTATGGCTATTCATATTTTCTATCTCTTTTTGAGTCACTTGAGTAATTTGTACCTTTAAAGGAATTTGTTCATTTTATCTATTTTTTAAATGCCTTGGCTAAACACCATTGTATTCACTTATTGTCCTTTTAATGTCAGTAGAATTTAAAATTATGTCTCCTTTTACACTCCTAATACTGTTGATGTATAAATCCTCACTTTGTCTCAGTGTATTTTCCTTTGTATTTTTCCTGCTTAGGGTTCATTGTGCATCGTATAAGTTAGGTTTTTCTTAAATTTGGAAAATTTGTTCATTATAGCTTTAAATATTTGCTTTGTTACCACCACTTTCTAAGACTTCAATTGTACAGGTTTTAGACTCCTTAATATCAATGAAATGCATTTCAGTATTTTCATTATTGCCTTCCTCTCTGTGGAAGAGAGCTATTTTAATATCATTTCTGGTTCTGTTTCTATTGGCTAACTTTTCTCCTGGTCATGTGTCTCATTTTCCTAGCTTTTTCATGTCCAGTAATTTTTGATTAGATGCTGGATGCACACATTTTAAGTGGTTGTGGTCAGCAGTTGTTGTCCCCCTTTAAAGAGCGTTGGTCTCTGTTTTAGAAATCAATTTAGTTCCTTGCCATTTATCTTGCTCTTTTTTGAGATTTCTGCCTATTTTTCTTAGGATATAAGTGGATCAGCCTTTTATTTTGGGTATAATTTAGCTTCACTATTGAGATGTGGCTTTTGATATCTGAATTTCAAGAGTGATCAACAAAAATTCTCCACATTGGCTGGACTACACTCAAAGGATCCCCAACTCTCCCAATCAATTTTTACCTACTCTTATGTTGCTTCATCCTATATGTAAACATCATATTATTTAGCTAAGTCTCTAGGGAGCTTTATTAAGGTTTCTAGTGTTCTTTTCCTGCATATTTTCTTCTTCTTTGAAACTTCAATTCACTATTTTCATCCTTCTTAGAATTTCTGATTTCCAATTTCTTTATTCTTTACTTGATTTGACAGCCATGATCTTCTTAGAACCATCTTTTATGCTCTATGTCCTAGAATATAAGTCTGGGTAGAAATCTAGGGCAATCACAAATCTTACCTCATTTGTTTCTGTGTTCTCAAGGATCACAGTCTTGAGTTGGCTGTTGTCCAATGTACAGAAATAGCACTTTAAAATTCTTTAATTGTATTTTTAGTGTATTTTTATTTGATGTCCCCTTATTTGTGTCCCTCCTCCAGTTTTACTGAGATATAATTGACATATGGCACTGTGTAACTTTAGGGTATAGAGCATAATGATTTGAGTTACATATATTGTCAAATGATTACCACAATAAGTTTAGCTAACATCCATCACATCATATAGATATAAAAAAGAAAAAAAAAGAAAAGAAAATTTCTTTCCCTGTGATGGGAACTCTTAGAGTTTACTCTCTTGACAACTGTCATACATACCATAGGAGTTTCAACTATAGTCATCATGTTGTACATTGCATCCTTAATGCTTATTTATGTTATAACTAGAAGTTTGTACCTTTTGACCACCTTCATTTCAATGGTAGGTGTGGTTTTTTTTTCATTTCAATGGCAGTTTAATGTACTTTAGTATACTTTATTCAGTTTTCTTTTTTTTTAAGATTTTATTTATTTATTTAACAGACAGAGATCACAAGTAGGCAGAGAGGCAGGCAGGGGTGGGAGAGGCAGACTTTCCACTGAGCAGAGAGCCCAATGTGGGGCTCCATCCCAGAACCCTGGGATCATGACCTGAGCTGAAGGCAGAGGCTTTAACCCACTGAGTCACCCATGCACCCCTTTATCCAGCTTTCTATTTGCTAAAGTCAAGAGAGACTCTAATTCTTTTTATTTCATCATAGAAGCAGAAGTCCTCCTCTTCCTCTTCTCCCTTTCCTGATCTCCCTCCCCCTTCCTCTCCTTCCTCCTCTTCCTTCTTTTTCTCCTGGCAAGCATTTTTTTAAAATTTCTTAGTATTCAAGATTGTTTTCCAGTTTCAGTGATTATTGTAATGTGTCTTAAAATTGCATCATGGGATGTTTATTTTTGTTGTGCAGCATGGATTACCTACAGTGATAGTGGCTTCTTTATTCCAAGATTATATCACAATGGTGAGTTACAGAATGATAATTTAACAAATCTTGTTTTTAACTGGTTATGGTATAAAACTGGGTATTTTCCAACACCTGTATTTCTGTCCAATAGACTTAACTTCTTCAATGCAGTTCTTACATCATTCATTTTCCTAAAATATAATAATGGCTCAGATTTTGCTATATGTCATCTACTTGGGGAAAAACACCAGTATTAGTTTCATAAGGCTGCCATAATAAATACATTTTGTGGCTTAAAACAACAGAGATTTATTCTCTCACAATTCTGGAGGCCCAAAGTCCCAAATCAAGTTGTCAGCAAAGGTATATTTGCCCTAAAAGGCTCTAAAGAAAGAATCTCCCTTTGCCTCTTCAAGCATCTGGTGGGTCCTGAAATTACTTAATTACATCTGCAAAGTTCCTTATTCCAAGTTAAGGCCATATTCTGAGGTTCTGAGTAGATATATCTTTTTTGGAAGGCCACAATTTAACCCACTATAATATTTAATGAAAAGAGTGCCATTTAGTACTGAACCCTTGAATTTCATGTTATAAGCTGATTAGAAAGTATGAGTGGAAAATCTAACTTTCCAGGGAATGACTATAATATCATGAAATAAAACTTCTTTTTCTCTCTCTTTCTCTAACTCCTTTTATTAGATCCTGTGCACAGGTTTATACCGTCTGCTATAATAGTCACAAAAGAATGACATAATACTCTCCTTCCATATAGTTACTGATAAATCATGAGTACACAAAAAGTTAGAACTTTGTTCAAGAGAACAAATTAACAGATGCCCAAAGGTGATAAGTGAGTGTTGGTAAAATGAGTGGGTATGTAAATTTAGAGAAGAAAGGTCTGAAGTCTGGGTTCAACTGGAAAGTTTTCACAAATAAGAGGCAGTGGGAAGACGCTTGGAATGTGAGGGATCAAATGGAAAATACTTTAGAAGGGAAAAAAGGAATAGGCCAAAGTGAATAAAGGCCCAGTCTTAGGCATGGGAATGGTGTTCAGGAAGAAGAGGTGAAAAATTCCATAATGAAGTAGTGAACTATGAGTTAAATCTAGGATAAGAGTTTACCTTTATGATATTATGATTTACAATAAATATATATTTGGTTTTCATCCCCATTGCTGGCTCAGAGCTCCTAAAAGCTTCGGAATTTCCAAAGTGTGAGAGTATAGAAAGTGTCTTTTGCTATGTTACTGTTAACTTCTGGAAAGCACCTAAGAATGGGAGGGGAGAGGGGATGGAGGTCGAATGGCTAATGGCAGATGATTTAATCAGTCATGTTCATGTAGTGAAACCCAACAGGACAAGGTTCGGAAGGCTTCCAAGTCAATGAACACACGGAAATTTGGAGAGAGTGGTGTGCTGGAGAAAGCATAGAAGTTCTGCACACTTTCCCCATACTTACCCTACGCATCTTTTCCATATGGCTGTTCCGGAATTATATCCTTGATAATAAACTAGTAATCTAGTAAGTAAAATGTTTCTCTGAGTTCTATGAGCTGCTATAGCAGGTTGATCAAACCCAAGGAGAGGGTTGTTGGAATTCCCAATCTATAGCCAGTTGCTCAGAAGCACAGCTAACAGCCTGGACTTGTGAATGGCCTCTGATGTGGTGCAATCTTACAGGACTGAGCCCTTAACTTGGGGAATCTGATGCTATCCCTGGGTAGAAAGTACCAGAATTTAGTTGAACTGTAGGACATCTACCTGGAGACAAAGAATTGCTTGGTGGTGTGTGGAGAAATTTCCATGCGTTGGACATCAGGCACAGAATAATAGCCTTTATCCTACAAAAATGAAATTCCTCTTAGTTTTGGAGCATGGGATGGGAATGAGCTTCTCTCTTCTAGCTTGTTTCTGATTTCTACCTCCACCTCCTCCAGTGTTGTTCCAACTTGGGCTTTGTAGTCTATTCTGCATATTCAAAACCTCTCCCCAATCTTTGGCATTTCTTCACCCCTTCCTCAAATCTCATAATCTCCTCTCCTCCCTCCTCTAAATCATTTTCCCAAAATTTTCATAGTGATTCTACTGTCATTTAGATGTGCATGTGGACAGGTGGGCCATACACAGAAGTAGTTCTACCCACTCGGCATTTTCTTTCATGTCAGACCCAGAGCCTATTTAGATGTGGACTATACTTGAATATTCCTTTGGTTAATAGGTAGAGTTTCTCTATTTTCTATAGATCCAACCCCACTATAATGAATGCAAAGCAGATTTATATTTATATTTATCAAATGTGAGAGTGAGTGGTTATTTCTCTTAGACTTTAGAAATAGTCTCAAAATATTCTTGAAGCTCCAGCCCTGGAATATTACTCTCATTTGTTCATTACTTTATAAGAAAAATATGTGTGTGAAAAAGGATTACGCACAAAGTTGCCTTTAATACTGTATCTATTCTTAATTTAGTCTTTTCTGGAAATGGACAAAAAGGAGAATTAGAAGCTTGTCACAATACCTTCATGATGGTTATTTTTAATACAATGAAAACAGCTTTATGGCATAATATATGGTGTAAACTGTGGTCAGTTATACATCTCCATTTCCCTTCCTGATTCTTTTTCTCCACACATCACATGACCACAAATAATCAAGTATCATATACATGCTTTGTTTCCCAAGCCTTACACATTTTTTAAAGAAGCACTTTAAAGAGCCCCGTGTTGTAGAATGTATCATACACCTCAGGCAACATATGACCATGCTAATGGGTAGTCATAGGAAAACCATCCAGAGCCATGATTACTAGGAAAAAAAATTATGTAGACTTGCTAGACAAATTTTCAGAAGTGTCTCCTCTCCTCTTAAACAAAAACAAAGCAATGAAGAAAAGAGTAGCCACAGATTCTGGAGGAGGAAGAATGTTTTAGCTACTCTTTCCTCTGCCAAAGTTATCTGCTCTTCCCATCACCCAATCCTAACTGGAAGGTAAATTGATACACCCAGTAACAATAAACTGGCTCATAAGTGGCCTCAATCTTCCACTACAGTCTCTCCCACAAATGACAGGAAAGATCCCAAAGGCCCAAGGAAGAAAACCTTCAACGGAAGGTAAAAGGTATTAAATTTGCTGAGCCTATGGAAAGAAAATATAAACACAGGTGTAAAAACTGTCTTTGAATGTGAAGTGGCAAGCTGCTTATTCCTGTGAGGATAAATTAATCCTGCCCCTGGCATGAATTGGAGAGAATCAGATAATTTTACAAATATGTCTGTTGCTATTATGGCTAAAGTGATGCAATATATGGGATAAAGGGTTTAGTTGGGCAGTCTATAAAGTATTTTTTTACTGTTTTTAAAGATTTTATTTATTTATCTGACAGAGAGAGAGAGAACACAAAAAGAGGGAACAGCAGGCAGGGGGAGAAGCAGGCTTCCCATTGAGCAGGGAGCCCAATACAGGACTGAATCCTAAGACCCTGAGATCATGACCTGAGCAGAAGGCAGGCGCTCACTGGACTGAGCCCCCCAGGCATCCCTAGTTCAGGCAGTTTAAACCACTTGCAGATTTTAGGATTTAAAACAGGAGTTGTCAATTTGTTTCTCTCAAGGGAGATAGAGTAATATTTTAGGTTTTGCAAGCCATATTTTGTCACAAGTTCCAAAATCTGCAACTGGAACAGGAAGGCAGCAAGAGACCATAGGTAAAACAGCAGGTGTGGCCGTGTTCCTGCATGCCACACCTTGCCAACTCCTGCTCTCAAGTATTTGACATCAGTTCCCAGAGCTGAGCCAAAACTCGGCTCTGGGTAGCGGGAATGAAAGTGGTTGATGCTGAGGTTTATTGTCTGGAAAGACCAAACTCCGACTCCCATAGCTTCTGCTCATAAACATCTCTAAGGAAAAAGCTTGCTGGCAACACAAAGGAAACATCTATACCAATTCCATAGGCCTCCTTGCAACCAGATGGCTGCCCTCTTGCTCCAGTCCATAGAGATGCTGCAACTCGAATGGCCCAGGAAGATCAAGACTTTTCACCTAGCAAAGGGACTGTGTTAGGTGCCCTTTCTGCATTTGAGAATGGAATATATTGTTTCTCACAGCCAAATCAATTAAAATATTTCAGCGGTTTAAATAAAATTGAAGTCTGATAGTTATACTAGATCAGAGGTCTCAAAGAGAGGTGATAGAACAATGTCTGTAGACGCTTTGGGTTGTTACAATTAGAGAGTGGCTGCTACTAGGATCTTGTGGGGGAGGTTAGGTAGGGGTGCTGCTGAACATCCTATGGCGCATGGGACAGGCCCCCACAGCAAAGGATTATCCAGCCCAAAATGTCAGCAGTGCCAAGGTGGAGAAACCCTGTCCTGATGCTTTCATAAACGCTTCCTTTAGTGAACATAATTACAACACAACTTACATTTTCTGAGGGAGTATTAAGAGCTATCACAACATTAAAAAGTGGTCACAGTAAAAGACTTCCAAGTAGTTTGCAGAAGGAACTTTTCATAAAAATATTTTATTCTTTCAAATTAATACAAGAAATAAAAGAACATCTCATGTTCTTAGAAAAAATGTAGTATCCTTTAGAATATTATTTGAAACAATCTTGTTTTGAATTTAGGTGTTTTATGGTCTAATTTTCTAATCCCAACTCTGACTGTAAAATACAGATACATTCAGGTTTTCTAATGTGTGCATGATATAGTCCAGATGTACATCAAGACTGAACAATAACTTACCTGGTTGATTCCAAGGATTGGAACTTTGGAACTCTGAGAGAGAAGGCTTAAATTACATAATAAACTGGAAGAAGTAATGCTTTTGGAGTTACAAAGAGATTAGTGGGGCCTAAGAACTGCCTGGAAACTACATGATTTTCTGTCAGGAAAGAGGAGCTAAGATAGAGTTGAGACTAGGCTGACTGAATCAGGTCAAAGTGTTCTGCTTCATTTTGATATGTTCTTAATATGGAGTTCCTTGGATGGAGCTAAACCTATATAATTCTGAATCTGAGGAAAGAAAAAACATGCATACACATGGAGTTTCCTCCAGTAGCTAAATTTGGTTATGTGTGTTATTGTTACCTCAAAAGTTTCAGAAGCTATGGAAACTTAACCCGAACATCCAAATTATTTAAGGAGTACAGAGTTGGGAAGCAGGAACTGATCAACACATTCTCCCCAGATGAAAATAAAATAAACCAAAATGGTTATTTGCATCATTTAAAGCAAAATTTCCACTACTAGGTAATTAATTTTTTTTTAACTTTTTACTTTAGAGTAGTTTTAGCTTTAGAAAAAATTGGAAGGATAGTACAGGAAGTTCCAGTATCTGCCATGCTCAGTTTTCTCTGTTAATATCTTATATTACATCATTAATAGTTTAGTATAATACATTGTCATAAGTTATAAACAAATATTAATACATTATTATTAATTAAAGTCCATACTTTATACAGATTTGCTTATTTTTTTCCTTATGTCTTTTTCCATTGCAGGATCCCATGCAGGATGCCATATTACATTTAGTCATCATATCTTCTTGGTTTATAACAGTGTCTCAGACATTCCTTGTTTTTGATACTTTTGAGAAGTACTGGCCAGGCATTTTTGTGAAATTGGGAGTTTTCTGATGCTTTTTTCATTAGACTGGGGCCGTAAGTTCGAGGAAGAAGACCACAGAGATGAAAATTAACCTTCGTAAATCATATCTAGATGACATGCTACCCACATGACGTATCAGTCTTGGTATTAATTTTGATACCTGAGATGATGTAGTGTGCATATTTCAATTTTAAATGGAATCAAATTTATGTATTGAAATTGTATACACTAAATGATATATATAAAATAACCCGAGAGAACATTCAGGTAATTTTTTTCTTTTTTTTGCTTTGCTTTGCTTTTTTGAGGTCATGTTTTCCTGAAAAGTATTTAGTCAAATATTTCTTTCATTGAAATCATAACTATTTACTACTGTGTAAACCCTAGACTAACTTAAATTAAAGCCTTATTTGTCACAAGCTTTGACTTACTTCTGTGAGATAACATCGAAAGATACATTCTTTTCAAAGGTGAAATAAAAGTACTAGTACTATGATAATAATATTTTTAATAAGAGCATCTTACACTTTCTGTGGGATTTTCATATGCATTTTCTCTCTTGAATGTTATAACAACCCCAGAAGTTAGTGGCTATTATTTCTTTTGTCATAGCCATTACTTTTTTGTAATTTGTGCTCAATATGACAGGTATTTGCATATTATATGTGTCTTCATATGTGTTTTGTGAATGCAAAGACATACTAATAGCTGAGGAAAGTATAGCCCGTCTTTCCCTGAAAAATTTACTTTAGTGCTTACTGTGTATATGTGTGAGACAAATAATTTGTCAAAAGAGGATATTCAGTGATTTCCATTGTAAAGGAAATATTGGGTTTCCTTATTTGTTAGCAGATAGCAAGATTTCATGTTTCACTAGAAACTAAATTTCAAGGCTAGTGTGTCAATAAAGCATATAATTTCATAGGTAAATGCCAAAAAAAAGTTGGCATCTGTAAGTTATTAGTTGAAATAGATAAAATATCACTATAGAGATCATTCTGAAATTTTGATTATTAGATTATGAAATATACTTAAAACTATCTTATAGCTAAGTTACTTTTTGTAGGAGTAGAAAGATATTTTAAGAAATCAGCTATTTTTTCTTTTCTCAAAGTGGAGTCTGCTGCCTCTCTTATTCAGATATTGCCTCTTAAGTTTTAACTACCTTTCAAAAGCTAAGATAATATTTGCTGACTGAAGGATTTATCAGAACAATTTTTATATGGAAAAGAACAGACCTTGTCTTAGGACAATTTATAATAATAAGCTTTAGATGTTAAATGTTTCTACTAATAAAAATAATCATCCAGCAAGATGATGCAGATGAATGAAGAAAATGTTTTTATTTTCCTTTAAATCTCTAGGATTGATAGTGAATTTCCCTTTTTCATTCTTCATATTGGTAGTTTGTGCTGTTTTTATTCTTGCTTCATTTTACAAGGAGATTGCCAGTTTTGCCTTGCCAAAAACCAAACTTTCAGCTTTTTGGATCCTCTATATGGTAGTTTGTGTCACCCCCTCACCCCCAAGAATGGCCCCCCCCCCAGTTTGACTTGCTTTTTAGTAATATTCACTTTGTTGAGGAGGTCTGGAACCGAACCGGCAGTATTTCTGAGGTCTGCCTGTAGGTATCTTTGCAGGGTAAGTGACTAGAAGGGCATGAGGGGAAGTTTCTAGGGGTTTGTGATCTATTTCTTGGCCTATGTCATTGTTCCCAGGATGCTCTCATTTTTTTTTCATTACCTGTGTGCTTCATATTTTTCCCTGTTTTTGTTACTTATATCTCAAAGTCAATATAAGAAAATGATTTTTCTTCTGTAGAATTTATGTAAGCACATGCGATGGAATTTGGTGCCATATTGTTTTTCCTGGCAGTCTTGCCTTGACTCTTTTGCTGCATTTTATTCAGAAAACTTTGCCAAAATTGCACCTGGAAGACTTATAGCCTTCCTTCACCAATCTCTTGAAATGGCACAAGATCTTTCTTTCTTCTCCCATCTCAACATGTTGCCATTTTTATGTTTATAGGCAGTAAAAGTTATATTTCTAACTATAGTTTCCTGTGACTAGCAGCTTATCATTATGTACTGCTTAATTTCTACTTTGTGAGGAGCTCATTCATTTTAAAGGATTAGCTTCACTTCAGAGGATTAAATCTGGCCAAGGTTTGTTTAACTGTGTAAGATGAGGCTATTAGAGGCACATGTTAACAACAACAACAACAATAAAAATAGATGTTTCTCCTGTTCCTTCTGCTCATGTTGATGGTAATAATGGAGAAGGTCAGGGGCACAGGAACTGAGGGGATATAGAGAGTCCTCCAAGGGCGTGCCTGAGGAATGCT